>VZTV01023601.1:9801-30426 GCA_013400875.1 Anhinga rufa | reverse complement strand
CTCTTTTCAGTTTAAAACCATTATAATGGGGATTACATAGTTTTTTTGAGGTGATGGGGGCTGAGACAGGCTGCGTTGCTGGCTGGAGGAAAGCGGGGATGGGCAGGGAGCTGGGGGTCTGCTGCAGGCAGTGAAATGCCACATCGGGCTGTGTGTTGGTAGAATAGATCTGGTATTTGTGTGCTTGCTGCAGAGCAGAAGGATCTGCCCTTGACAGCTGGGTTACCTGTGGGAAGGCTGTAAGTCCAGGCTGGTTTGCTCATTCATCAAGGAGAGGACTTTCCCTCTTCCTTACCCGGGACGGTTGCAGGGATGGGTGACGGTGGCTTGCGTGGGGCCGGGCTCACCCTGCAGTCCTGGAGGCATGTGGGAGCTCAGCGTCCCCGATAACCCTGTAGGAGCAGCCACTTGCGGCCGTGTTGGAACCGAGGCGGATAGTGGTGCCCCCAAATAATTCAAGCAGATGTTTTGAACCATCATTAAGTGGGACAAGGGGCTGCAAGCGGCTATGTCCATTGTGCCCCTGGGTGGCTGGTCATGGTGGTGCTGGAGTATGAGTGCTGGAAACCCACTGAGATGTCGCTGCAGAGCCAAATGCCCTCCTGTGGCATCGGCTTTCGGGGGAGCTGGAGGTTTGGCAGCTTCCAGGAACTATTTGGCACCTTGCAAGGTTGGGCTGGTGGCCACCGGGAATAATTGTATGTCTCCGCGATGGTTTTATATTGTGGGAAGGCAGTTTTGGGAGGAGATTGACGTGCAGTTGGCTTGATCTTACCTCTGGTCCTACGACCTCTCTGGTGTTGTAAATAAAACAAGCCTGAGAGCCCTTGGCAGATCTGTGGGTGATGGGAAGAGTGCAAGGATGAAACCAGCCACGTGTAGAGCAGATTGCTCAGGAGTGTCCCGCTTTTGGGCTTATCCCCCACCTGACCATCATGCCTGGTCCAGACCTGAGGTGCATCAGCTCTGTGTCCTCTAAAGAGACTTCAGAGGGTAATTAATGGATGAAGGGAACTGGCTGTTGGATGATCAGAGACGGGAAGGGAGCTGACAGCTGTAAAGAAGTCATGAAAGTACACTTGGGCTTTCCTTTGGTGGGTAGGGTGGATCAGAGAGTGGTCCAGCTGTTTAGGGAGGCTCCAAATCTGTCCTTGTTTTCAGCCCCGGTGTAGAAATGGCAAATGGATTCAAAGTCAAACTGGAGCAGTGCTGCCGTAACGCCAGCATCACCCCATTGCTAGGGCTACGCGTTTTTAAGTTGGTGTCGTGGTTTAGCCCGGATCAACAACCAAGCACCACGCAGCCGCTCGCTCACTCCCCCCTGGTGGGATGGGGGAGAGAATCGGAAGAGTAAAAGTGAGGAAACTCATGGGTTGAGATAAAGACAGTTTAATAGGGAAAGAAAGAGCCGCGCACGCAAGCAAAGCAAAACAAGGCATTCATTCACTGCTCCCCACGGGCAGGCGGGTGCTCAGCCATCTCCAGGAAAGCAGGGCTCCATCACGCCTAACGGTTCCTTGGGAAGACAAACGCCATCACTCCCAATGTCCCCCACTTCCTTCTTCTTCCCCCAGCTTTATATACTGAGCATGACACCGTATGGTGTGGGACATCCCTTGGGTCAGTTGGGGTCAGCTGTCCCGGCCGTGTCCCCTCCCAGCTTCCCGTGCCCCCGGCACAGCACGGGGAGCTGAAACAGTCCTTGACTGGTGTAAGCGCTACTGAGCAACAACTAAACATCTCCGCATTATCACCCCTGCTTCAGCACAAATCCAAAACACAGCCCCATACTAGCTGCTGCGAAGAAAATTAACTCTATCCCAGCTGAAACCAGGACAGTTGGGATGAGATTCTCCCGTGGCATCCTGTCCAGTGTGCTAACAGAGGACCTGGCGACATACAATCAATCCCTAGAGTAAGGTGACATGGGAAGGGCAAAATTACATCCTTTATCCCACAGGGACTCAGCAGAGAGCTGTAACTGGGGGCAGATGGAGCCCAGCACAGGGCAGGGTGGTCCAGCCTGTGTTCAAAAAGCATCTGTAGCCCAAGCGGTTGAAGCCATCTCAGGGAAAAGGCACGAGGAATCTTCTGTCTGGATTAGAAAGGGTTAAAAAAAAAAAAAGTGGGTTTCTTTAAAGCGTAGAAAGCACGGCAAGGCATTTAGAGAGTGTATCGTATACAGTATTTCACAAGTAAGTCCATTTCCTGTCTCTCCTATTGTTTTTGGTTTGATTAAGTATATCCTGTTAAACTGTATATTCCTGTTAGGGCTTCTACTTTACTCTGATAAAATGAGGTTATGCAGACAGGAATTTCTTTTTTTGGTGGGATTTTGGGGATGAAATTGAAAAATGGCTTTATCAGTAGGGAGAAAATTATCTCGGTGCTCCTGATGGTGGCCCTTGCTTTGAGATGTAGCCATGAGCAAAATGATGTCATTAGGGAGCCCAAATTTGGTGAAACCCAAAGTCCCCGAGCACCTGCCGAGGACCAGAAGGTTGCATGAACTTCATGGGTCTTTGCAGGCATGGAGTGCCCTTGAGCTTGTCTCACCCGTGGTAGTGACAGGAAAGCTGGAGTTTGCCTGTCAGACCAGGGGATCGGTGTTGGCTCCTGGCTGTTGTCATCTGGAGGAGCAGGAATGGTCCAAACCCTGAGCTCGAATGCCTCCATGCATCAGGAGAAACCTCTGAAGGGGCGGCCGATCTTGCCCTGCCCTTGCCCTTCGGTGGTGCATGGAGGAGTAGATCCAGTTGCGCGCCTGTCCCAGGAGGCAACAGCAGGGTGTAAGATCTGCCAGCAGCTGGCGGTGACAAAAATTGAGCGGGGGAACTCAAAGATAGACCGTTTGCCGCAAAAGGGAGGCGATGAGACATTTCCCTTTCGGTTCCCATTTCAGTGAGTTACAGGTGTTGACTAAATTGGGTGTGTAAAGCCACGATTTAAGCATTTTTGGGAGCTCGCTTACATCAGAACGACGACGACCTTGATCTCATTACCCGGTGACTTGGCCAGAGAGGTGGCAGCCAGTCTGTAATTTTTGCTGGTCTATAATCAGTGTTGGCTGGTGATGAAGCACAGTGCGCGGCCTTGATTGAGGCGACGAGTTAGGGTGGATGCTTCTTGATGAACTACCGTCTCTGCGCGGACAATTAGTAATCGCTTCCTGCTAAACCCTTTGGAATGTGTGTTCTGCTTGCGGCAATGCTGGGAGCCTGCCGAAGAACCGCCTATATACTGATTTTTTTTTTATTTTTTTCTTCTTCTTTTCCTCCACTCCAGCAGATTGTCCAGACTCTGTGCCTTCCTCCACTGAAACAGGGGGAACTAATTGTCTAGCCCCTGGGGGGCTTTCAGGTAAGACATCTCTTGTTGCCCTTGATTTTGGCCGCGGGTTGTGTTGACCGAGGGTCCTGATGGAAGGTGGAGCGATACTGGGGAGTTCTGGGGATGCGAGTTGTTGAGAAAGGCATGCTCCAAGGGGGCATTAGGTTTCGTTTCAGTAGCAGCCGCGTACCTCTCATGCGGAGGATGTGTTGAAATCCCAGGCAAGGTTCTCCATTCCCAAAAGCCCGTATTTCCTTTGAATTCCAGCCTTACGCTCCATTAATTTTTGGAGCGAGGCACGAAGAGGCGTGTTGGGGAAGGTGAAGTGATGTTGGCCACCCGTTCATTTGGATGCATGGATTATCGGAGCAGGTGCGGTTGTGCCTTGCAGAAGGATTCAGCATCAAGCTCTCCTTGACTTGGTGGTGGCACCTCTTGTCTCTGGGACCAGAGCTGTGCTTGGGCTTTGCTCCTGGTAGGTCAACCAGCATCCCACATCTCATGTGTGAGGCTCGTGGTGCCTGGGGAGGAAAGGTTTTTTGCAGAAGACGTTGCAGAGGGAGTTGGACTCGATGATCCTTATGGGTCCCTTCCACCTTGAGATATTCTATGATTTCTCTCATTTTCCCATTTGCCAACTCCTTCAGCCTCCCCGTGCTGTTATGGGATGAAGGTTCGGAAGGTGGTTTCCCCACCCCTCTTGGGCTTTTCATAGAATCCTAGACTGGTTTGGGTTGGAAGGGACCTTTAAAGGTCATCTCCCAACCCAACACCTTTTGCAAGGTATGACGTCTCCAGCACTTCATCCCCCAACCCGGACTGGCCAGCTCTGTGGCTGGGCTCTGTCTCTACCAGGATTAAAGTGTCTGAAACCATGTACCTGCATGTACTCGCTGATGTTTGAAGGTGCTTTCCTTTGTGGCGATGTCTCCATGATTTATGATTTATTCATTGCCCTGAAACTGGAATTTCAGAAATAGGTCGGCGGCGGCCGCACGCGCGCGTGCATCTGCCCCTGCCTCTCTCCAGGAATTGCGTTTGGTGTGGATGTCTTTAAGTGAGCCTTGTTTGTTTTTCTTTGGGTGTAATATATACCCTGTCTGTTATTTGAGAGGGGAGCATATTGTTTGTTCAAAGGCCCTAATGAGAATTAATCAAACGGAGGGGGACAGGGAACAGAGAAACTTGTCGCTGCCTTTTTTTTTTTTAATGCAAAAGACTGTTGGGTTTGTCTTTATTTTTTTTCTATTGGAGCCTATAGCTTTAGGGAAGGGAAAAAAAGAGACTGTAAAAAGAAAAAAGACAAGAAGCAAAACAACACAATAAGGATGTTGTTAGATCTTTTTTTTTTTTTTTCCTTTTTCCTCCTGAAATACACCCGTTGCAGAGGGGAGGAGAGAGTTCAGTTCCACAGGATACCACATGAAATAAGCAGAGGAAGTACTCGCTTTTAAAAGGGGGCTTTCTGTAAGGTTCAGCCTATTGATAACATCTCGTCTGGCTGCTCTGCTCCCGAAGGGAAGGCGGGAGGTGGGGGCTTGGGCTGCAGGAAATAACACGGCTCGTTCCTGGTGCCTCCCAAAGGGCTGCGGGAAGGGGAGCCCCAGCTCCTTAATAGAGCCTCCCCCCCAAAAGAAAGCATGTTTCCTCCTGAAAATGCTTTTTTTAACTTATTTTATTGTATTTTTATTATTTCATTGGATTGGATTTTTTTTTGTCTTCTTTATCAAAGGCTGTGTCCCCCCCCTCAAAGCCTGGAAACAGAACCTTTTACGATCATTAACCGCTCTTTTTTCCTCCCCAAATGTAATTGTAGCCATTTAGTTTAATGAGGAGCTGATAGGAGAGTTGACTCATGAAGGGATACAGTTAGCTACCCAAGCCCTGAAACAAAGCCGAATGCCTCCACATGAAAGAGCATTTGTTTTGAATTTGCTCTGATTTACTGGTATCTCCCTTCCGCGCACAGAAGTGCAGCGCTGAAAATTCCCAACTGGAGAGACCCAGTCGAGAAAGGAAAATAAACGCACTTTGCAGCAATCCTCCAAAGCTCACTTTCTTTTTTCTACACACACATACCCTCCCCCCCCACTCCTTACATGTTTTAGTTAGCAGAAGAGTCTATTTGAAGAGGGCTTTAATGAGTTATTGGTGGGGTACATGGGGAGCGCTTCGGCTTGGTCTTACCTAAGTTTGGGCAGATGGGGATTGGTGATGCTGGGTGGAGAACCCAGCATCCCCCATCCCCTCCAGACCAGGGCTGTATATGCTGGATTTGCAGTTCATTGATGAAAGGATGGCTTTCAGAGAAGCAAAAAACCACCTAATTTTGGTAGATTTGGGAGCTGGAGCAGGAGGCTGAGGAAGAAGACATCACAGGTAGATGGTGGTGGGGGTTCCTGTAGCATCATAGGCTTTGGCCACCAGTGATGGGCAGTGGGTGCTGGTGTGGTAGTGGTGTTCAAAGTCAGTAGACCTGCTCTAACGTTTGGAAGCTGGAAGGGTGGGGTTTAGTGAGGCAGATTGCTCTTGGCACTGAGAATTTGGGAATGGGGCCAGCCTGGGGTTCACAGCTACTCTGGCAGAGAAACCGCACGGAGGGGTTGAGAGGGTGATGGCAAGAGGAGCATTAAAGAGGGCATGGAAGCGAGTGCCGTGCAGCTTTCCATGAGGATCCTTTGATGATGAGGAGTCTCGGGTCCGGCCACCGCCAGGGTTGCAATCTGCTCCTGGAGGCTGAAGGCAGTTTCATTGATGGATACCAGAGGCGCTGGAGGATGTGGGAGGGGGAGCGGCATTGCCAGGGGGGATGTATGGGGAGTGTTTTCCCCTTGGGATAACTGATCTGAGCCGCTCTTTCCCTCCCTCCACTTTCTGTTCCCCTTCCTGGCCCAGGAATACAATATTGGCTAGTCCTTCATGCGTGCTGGTGTCCTCTTCTCATCCCACCTCCACTGTCTCTTCCCCAGACATCCCTTTCTCTGGCTGATGCATCTCTTGCTCCCCTGAGGCGCTGGCTCTCACTTCCATATTCTTGCCTTTATCTATTTTCTTTATTTTTTGGTGGTCACTCTGTGGGTAGGTCAGGACTCCTGACTCATGGTGTCTCCCACTGAGATGGTTTCGCTCAGGTATTTCCCATCCTGGTCCTTCGTATCCTCGACGTGGTTAAAGATAAAAGCAAAAATATCCCATTGGAGATAAAAATAATCTTCGTTAATAGGAGGCAGAGGGTGTTTTTCCTATATTTTGAGCTGACTCGTTCCCAGCAGATGTGTTTGACTCTTGTTTCAAACAAGCAAAGCCGTGCTTGGAGAGCCTGGAGGTGGCTGGCCCGTGGTCCGGTGGCATCTGATCAGTGGGAGCTGAATTCCCGTGGAGGGAATATGACCCGTGGAGGGTCTCTGCTCTGAGGGTAGAAGTGAGGTGATGGTGCTTGATGGTGTTGGTGCTGGGTCTCCATGGGATGCTCTCCACCCAGCCTTGGACATCTCCCTCTTGACCCATGTGTGGCATGGGGCTTGTGGCTCTTGGCTGATGGAAGTTTGTGGTACCCGTGGTGGGTGAGAAGGTGGCTCTCCTGCAGGACAGGTGAATGGTGCTGGATCTGCTGCCAAGCGAAGCTCTCCAAGAAGCCCATCACGGAAGGAAAGCAAGATGAGCTAGCTTTTGTCCTTGCCACCTCTGCTGCTTTTTCACTTATAGGAGTTACTAATAAAATATCAAACCCAAGAGTTTACCCAGATTTCAGCCCAACCAGTTGACTTGCCCTGACTCTGGAACCAACCCAGGGCCTCCTGGAGCCAGTGGACATTGAGTGATGGTGCTTGGTGGGTGCTGGACCAAGGCCCTGCAAGGCTTGAGGCTGGGAGACCTGCAAGGCTTTTCTGGAGCAAGCACAGCCTCAGTTTCTCCCTCCCGACTCCTTTGCACTGAAAAGATGGGAAAAGACCTCCGGAGGCTGCAGAGCATCAGTGTTGCTCCCTGCCCCAGCTCTCCCGGCGGTGGGACCATGTCTGGTTTACGGGACCGCTGGGCTGAGTGACATTTCATTCCGAAATCACGGACAGGCCGGGAATGTTTCACTATGCCTCTGATCCCCGATGGTATCTGCTCGCCAGGGAAGAAACACCTTGTCCAAATCCGGAGCTATTTGCCCCTCGAAGCAACTCCCCATCGCTCCCCCCCCCATGTAAACAGGATCCCACGTGGTTTCTCTGGCAACGTCCTGCTTGTGTTTTCCCATTCCCCCCTCCTTTCACCTCCCTCTCATACAGAGTTTATAACCTCCCGTGAAATGCCTTTATTTACAAATTGGCATCCTATTATAATCTGAAATTGAGACATCTTCCTGTGGAACTAGGATTGTATATTTGTCCCAGGGATAAACAATTGCTTGGGAATTTTTTTTTAAGTCACTTACTCTTGGTTTATTTTTAAGCATATGTCCTTTTAATATATTTTTATTTGCTTTAAGCACCTCAGGGCATTGCACCCTTTCCTTTCCAGCCTCATTGGAGACACAACACCCCCCTCAGCTTACCTAAAAAACACTGTCCCATCCTGGAAAGGACAAGGTTATCAGGGGTTAAAGCCAAGATGACAGCACTGGAGCCTCTGGAGCAAAACAGGCTGCCTGCCAGACTAGGAGCCTCCCGGCTCGCCTCGCACATCATCTGACCGTGGCCGGCGGGGAGGAGGGAGCCGGCTTGGCACCGACCCCGGGGCTCTTGGCTTGGCCGCCTGCTCCGGTTCCTTTGGCCCCGTGGGGGTATTTTTTAAGGGGGATCTCGCCAAGTGGGGACCCCCCCCCAGGGACGTGGCTGGGATAGCCCCTGTGCTGCTGCGGGGATGCTGGGGGCATCCTCCTTCTGGCTCTTAGCTAATTAAAATCCTCCCAAGGCAAAGAGGACCTATTTCATAATTACTTTTAAGTGCTCTAGAGCCTTTTGATCCTTTCCTAGATACCCTTCTAGGATGTTTTTTTTTAAAAAAAAAAAAAACTATGGTAGAGGTGCTCCCCCCCATTAAATACCAGATGTTCCAATCCATCCCTGTACAGCTCCATTAAATTCATTTTTCCGGGTGCCGCTGCATTTTTCCCAACCAAACAGGGCCTTGAGAGCAGTCGACAATAAAATGCAGAAGACCCCACCACCAACAAGTCCTTCATGGGAGGGACCGTGATGAGGACCACTTGGGTTTTATCCCATAGCCTGGTGCTTTTTAGGGAGGAACGAGGAGAAAAAGATCAATTTTGGAAGTTAGGGTGCTGGGTAGGGATTCAAATGGTGCTCCGCTCCCAAAAGATGTCCCAGTGAGCGCCGGCAACTTGATCGTTGGGGACATTTAAAACTCGACGGGACAAAAACACTCGTAGAGGAGCAGTCCCGGGCTGGCAGGGATGCGGGCTGCATCGTTTCCATCCCCACTGGCTGCCAGCAGGTATCACTTACACTGGAGGAACCAGTAACATTAACCACATGCATTTCCCCGCCGGCATGGGGGGATGCCTATTTCTAACCGTGGCTGCCAAGGCTGTAAACTTCTAATGCTGGGTTAAAACTGGGCACACCCCATTTTAGGGTGCATGGGAAAAAATGGGGTGTATGGAGCCCCCCCAAGCCCGAACCGGGTGCTTTAGGAGGGTGATGGGCTGGGCGGCGGGTGCTGGCCGGGGCCAGGCACGGGTGGGTGCCAGCCCCACCACCGTCCCCAGCCGGCTTGAATGACCCACGCCGCAGCCTGGCCGCCTGCCTACTGTCACAAAGGAGCTTCCTTTCCAGTTTATTTTCAGCGCTGAGATATTATTAACCGCTGAGGCATGGTCTCTGTTCTAACCACCCTCGCTTTTTGCCTAAATCGCTTTGTTTTCACCCTCCGTTGGCGTGCCGAGGCCGATGGCTTGGCTCCGGTGCTGCTGGGGTACCGGCTGCGTCACGGCTGCTGTTGAGGAATGGGAGGGCACGAGCAGCCTGATCCTGTGCGGGGCTGAGGCTGGGGAAGGGAAGGGAAGGGAAGGAGCTTGGCGTCTCGCAGGATTTCCACCCACTGGCTTTGGATTAGCCCCTTGGTTTGGGGTTTTTTTTAGTCTTTAACTTCTTTTGATAAAAGCAGCATTTTGGGTGTTGCAGGCTGCCTCTTTCTCTGCAGTTTATATTTTATTTTATTCTATTCTATTTTCCTTCTTCTCTTCTCTTCTCTTCTCTTCTCTTCTCTTCTCTTCTCTTCTCTTCTCTTCTCTTCTCTTCTCTTCTCTTCTCTTCTCTTCTCTTCCCCTTCTTTCTCTCTTACTTTATTTTACTTTTTTAATGCAAGAAAAGAGCTTTTCTGGGCAAGCATTGCAGGGATTTTCCATCCCCATCCAGGGAAGGGTGGGGGCTCGCATCCCCAGTGCACAGACCTGCCACGGGAGCCACCCTTGGTGGAGGGGGTCTTTGCTGATGGGTTTGAGCCGTCAGCTCTAAAGAGCTTTTTCCAGGGGGTTTTGTGCTACTGGGGATGTGACGTGATGTTTGCTAACCCCTTTCTCTCCCCTTTCTATTTTTTTCTTTTTCCCTTGGTTTTTTCCCCTCCCCTCTTTTGGGTAGCCATTTAAATATGTGATGATAACTTTCACCCTGTTAATTAACAGGAAACATTGGGACAAGACAGGAAATTACATCAGTCTTTTATGAGGAAAGAGCCAAGAAAAAAAAAATACAAGAAAACATAGTTATTAGTGAAAGGAAAGAAAGTGCCGGGGGAGGAGGAGAGAGAAAAGGAGAAAAAGAACCCATTCCATGGGCCCCGCTTTTCCGAGGGAGGCTGCTCTAGTACTTTTATTTTATTTTTATTACGTCGAAAAATATTTGACTAGCAGGGTCACCTTTGCTTGAGTGCGACGTTCGAGCTTCCCGAGGAATCTTTTTTTTTTTTTTTCATGCCTTTTCTCAGCTTCCTTCCCCAAACTGTGAGGCCTAGGAAGCTCTTGGCCGGGAGACTAATTTTGGTTTGGCTGCTCAGCCCTTCAAATTGGTCCCCACCCAGTGTCATTATCTTGGTTTTAACTTGCAAGGGGAAAAAAAAAAAAAAAAACCACCCTGTAAGAGCTGGCTCAGCCCTTCTCTACCCTTTTAACCTCGCTGCATAAAAACCTCACAGCTTCAGCTCCCCAGTTGGGTTGTGCCGGCAATGCTGAAGCACCACGGGTGGTTGCAGGAGGTCCCGGTGATGCTCTCGGTGATGCTTCTCCATGTACGATGGTGGGTACCCGGCTCTGCGGTCCATCCTCATCCTCCCTCGGGGATGAAGTAAAATGCCTGGTGGGGTGGTTGCAGAATGTCCTGGTGATGCTCTCGGTGATGCTCCTCCATGTGCAGTGGCAGGTACCCGGCTCTGTGGTCCTTCCTTATCGTTGCTCAGGGATGAAGTAAGATGCCTGATGGGGTGGTTGCAGGAGGTCCTGGTGATGCTCCTCCATGTGCAATGGCGGGTGCCCAGCTCTGTGGTCCTTCCTCATCCTCCCTCAGGGATGAGGGAAGATGCCCGGTGGGGTGGTTGTTGGAGGTCCTGGTGATGCTTGCGGTGGTGCTCCTCCATGTGCAGTGGCGGGTACCCAGCTCTGCGGTCCTTCCTCATCCTCCCTCTGGGATGAAGTAAGATGCCCGGTGGGGTGCTGGGTTTTGGTGAGCCATCTTTGGGGTGAAGCCCTGGCTCCCGTGGGCTTTCCTGGCTTTTCCCTGAATATCTGGGCAGGTGAAAAAACTGATTTCTCCATTAAATGAGTAACTTGGAGCCGCTCAGGCTGTTAAGCCTTTGGAGCATCGTTGCAGATACGTACCTGTATGTGTACATAATAAGTGATGTTATGGATGGTTATATATATGTATAGGTTGAATATATGTGGGTTATATAGGTTATGTATAGAGAGATATATAGGTCGAATATATGAAATATATTTGTTATATATTGGGTATATTGAATATATTCTATATATTCTATATATATTGAATTATATATAGTGTATATTTAGGTTGATATATATTGATATATATTGAATATATCAAATATAATGGATATATAATGAATATGTTGAATATATTCAACCTATATATATAGGTTAAAAAAATACATAGGTTGAAAAGATTTTGTTAGTAGAGCTGCCAGTGTTGCATCAACAAGGGCTGGCTTTGCATCGGAGAAACTTGAGCATTGGGAAGGCGGTAAAAGTCCAAACATCCTTCGCTTTTACAACCGCTGAAGTTGGCTCCGGATCTGGTGATTTTTGGTGATGGAAACCAATGGGTTGAATTTATAGACATTGGCATAGCCAGTGAGGGTGAGCTTCCTCTACGGCGGGTGATGCAAAATAATACTGGAGGGGTTGTATGTCTGTTTGCATGTTGGTGTGCAAGGTGAGGTTTTGAGTGGAAACAGAGGGAAAGTAGCAAAATAGTTGAGAAATTAAGTAGTTGAGATGGGGTGCTCCTCGCCCACGTGGGATGGCTGCCGGTGACCCCGTGGCTGGGCTCCGGCGGCACCTTCCTGGGCAGAGCAGGCGGAGTAAATAACTCCATAAAATCATCTTTCAAGCAGGAATCAAATAACAGGAGTTTTATTTGGAAAAGGAGTTAGGAGCCTGAAGTTACATCACTGCGTTTGAACTGATGAATTCATTTTCTTTGGAAGCCGGGCTGAGACTTTTTAGCTCATTATAAGGAACAAACCCATAAATCTTCATACGCAGAGGCCCGTAGTTTTCCTGTTCTTTGTCACAGCCGAGCATGGAAAATGTATCCCGGGTGTCAAGAGCATGAAGCCTTGACGCACCTGAGATGTTGCACCAAGGTTGTTTCCTGGAGCAGCTGGTATGGTACTGGGTTTGCCGAGCGGCAATGCCGAGCCCCAGCTCCCCTGGGCTTTGCCCCATGGGAGGATGCTGCTGGGTGTCGGTGATGCCCCAGCTCCCCTGGGCTTTGCCCCATGGGAGGATGCTGCTGGGTGTCGGTGATGCCCCAGCTCCCCTGGGCTTTGCCCCATGGGAGGATGCTGCTGGGTGTCGGTGATGCCCCAGCTCCCCTGGGCTTTGCCCCATGGGAGGATGCTCCTGGGTCTTGGTGATGCCACCCTGGTTGTGGCGCAGTCCCCATCTGGGACACGGCTTTGCTGCTGCCACTGAAAGCGGGGGGTGGGATGAGCAGAAGGAGCTTTTTGGGGTGGTGGTGGTTTTTTTCTTTTAATACTGGTGCTGCCGACCTGCCCCGTTTCATAGCCCGGGGCAAAACTCTGCCGGCCTCTGTCTGCGAAGGGGGGTGCCAGCTCCGCCGGAGCGCCGGGAGGGTTAATTACTTAATGAATGTAATATTCTCTATAATTGCTACGCGTTATTAATCCAGAGTAAAGTGAGAGGTGAGGGGAGGGGTGTGTGCATGGCCAGGCTTGTGAACTCCATCCAAACACCGTCCGCCCATCCATCCCTTGCTTGCCCCCTACCCGGGTAGGGGCCAGTGCTGTCTGTCTGTCGGTCCGTCTGTCCCTGGGCGGTGACCCTGCCTGTACACGAGCGTGCTTCGCCGCCTGCTCTTAGGAATAGGCGTGATTAGATTATGAAGGCAGACAGAAGTAATGATTAACTTTTTCAGTCTGCATGCTGTCTCCAGTCTGGCGCTGGGTGTTTTTTTTTCCCCCTAAGTAGGCCCTGGCCCCGCGTCGACAGGGTATTAGGTTGTAAAGAAAGCCAGGAGGAATGAAGGCAAGGGAGGGAGGGGAAAGAGGGGGGGAGCCTTTTCCATCAGATCCGGGACTGGAATTTATTGGCAGGAATGCAGTAAATGCTCCAAATGCCAGCCCAGCTAAACAGTTTTCATAATTGTTACAGAGCGGGGCACAACGAGCGTGAAAAGGACTTTTGTTCCGACCCTGCTTTTTCCATGGGTTTACATCCATGCAAGGGATGCTGCTCTGGGAAAGGGAGCTGGGGGGTGGTCTTTTTTTTTGGGGGGGTGGGGTGGGGGTGGTTAACACTTATTTACGTCTGTTTTCAGTCTTTGGGGAGAACTCTAGGTCAGTGAGAGGCTTTTTTTTTCGTTATTGAAATGAGAGCGGTGGCGATGCGGTGTGTGTGCGTGTGTGTGTGTGTGTGGAATGCAGTTAGGGGGAAAAAAAAAACCTAACACACATCTGGGTATTAGGTATCCGTTTGGAAATCCTAGACTGCTCTGCTTCAGTTTTTATTAAGGTCTTTACAAGGTTTTTAACGTGTAGCCCACATAGCTACATGTTGTCAGTGGAGGGCTGTGGCTTTCCTGGGGGCCGTATCTCTGCTGTCCCAGGGGCATCGCCAGGTACCAGGCGACCTCCCCTCCCTTGCAAGAGCGGAGCTTTATTTTTAATTGCAAAGGCATTTTAAGGTCTTCATCCTCTAAAACCGAGGTCGGTGGCTGCATTGAGGGGGGCTGTGACCCTGGGGCTGGTGTGGCCTGGTGGCTTCGGCATCCACGTCGGTGATTTATCCCCGCGCTGGAAAGGTGATGGGCAGGATGCTGTGATGGGAGCCTCCAGCACAACCCAAGCCAGGAGAGAGATTTTTGGCAAGCTCATCCTCAGGTCTGATTTGCATCGTTGTAAGTCAGGAGGAGCCCTTTGTGTGCTGGTTTCTCCTTCTCGGAAGGTTTCTGGTTGAGATCTGGGTTGGGTATGGGTGGAGGAGAGGTGTGTCTTGGTAGCTGCTCAGGATGAAGCACAGAGGTATTTGCTCATCTCCAGGAGCTGGGGCTGGTACCAACACCGAGTCACTTGGTGGTCACATGGCAGCGTCTCATGAATGCTGGCTTGGCCGTCCTGTGTTTTCCAGAGGACCCTCTTGGCTAGCTGTCATTAAAATGCGATTATTCTGGGTTGCTATCAAGGCAGGGGAGGAGGTCGGAGGGTGCATGGGGCTGCGGAGCATCCTGCAACACCTCCCGAGCCAGCAAGTCCTACCAGGACATCCCCACCAGCACAGGAGAACAGCAACAGGGACACATGTAGCAAAAATAGGATTTCTAAGGGTTTTCCATGTGGACCTGCATGCCCTCGTGCCTCTCCGGGTGGCCCGGGGCTCTTAAAAACCCCCTGGATGTTGGCAGCACCCCTCTGGAAGGGTCTCCCCTCTTGAAGCATCCCTTTGTCCCACCCGACCGCCAGGTTGGAGCTTGGGGAAGGGATTCCCGTCCTACTGCTTTTTTGAAACAAGGGAAAAGTTTTCCCACACCTTTGAGGGGTGCAGAAGGAGAGGCAGATAAAGAAGGTTCTTTAAATTAAAACTTCAAAAATAATTAGACTGACTGTATACTAAACAACAGCAAAGAGGCCCATTTACTGTAAATATTATGAATGGATTTGGCTGGCTTCTTCATCCCCACCCTTCCTCTAAGGGTTTTCTCTGAGCTGAGTTGAAATTCAGCCTTCAGACAGCACGGTACTCTATAATTTGCATGGCTGATGAGGCCCGAAGCCTGGTACGGAGGAAACTGGAGTCAGCTGGCTTCTCTCTAACCGCTGGAGACAGGCAGACAGGCATTTTTGGTGTGTGCCTGTGCAATTTTTTTCCCCCCTTGTAGCTGCAGCCTTGCTTGGCTTTTAAAGAAAATGGGTACAAAAGAAGGTTCTTCTCTTCTCGAGTCGTTTTTAGCCGTGGTAATTGATTAATCACCATAATTAGACAGTAGCAGTGACTAATAGGATGTTTATGAATCAGATTTCTGGTTTAGTGGACTCCATGAACTCAGCAGTTTCACTTTGGTTCTTTCTTTGCCATCCTTCGGTGCAGGGGACATCGGGGAGCTGGGGTTCCTTCACTCCTATATATTGATCACCTGATATTTTTCAAGCTTGGACATCCCTCCTGGGCCAGCCTTGGTGTTTGCCATAGTGGTGCCCACTCTTGAGGCTTTGTAGGTCTGCAACAACATGCTTGCTGGGACTCTTTCATGGTTTGTTTTCTTGCTTTTGTGTCCTGTCCCTGAATTAACCCTGAAAGGTCAGGGCTGGGTTCCAGGCTGGGAGAAGATTGACTCAAGGTGCCATCCAGTTGGGGTGAGAACCTTAGGGGGGGTGTCCTCGGGGAACAGTCATCTCTACCCACTGTGTAACCTGACCTCGTTTTTTGCCCTGATTTCACAAGAGGGTTTCCCAGCTGTGGTGAAGGTGGTGGAAGTTCTTGGTTGGGTCACCAGGGGACCAAGCAGAGTGCTCTCAAGCTCATAGGTCGCTGCTAACATGAGTCTGAATCAAAACCCTAGTTACAGATACCGGGAAATCCCAGACAACTTCCCCCAATGGCTTCTGCCGAATTTTATCCTCTGTGTCCCCATGAGACTCGCAAGGTTTCAAATCAATTGGCCACATCTTGGTGTCTGGATACCAGCCCTTAGAAAACTTCAGCAAACTGAAGTCTTGGGGGGAAACTCAGGTGGACATTTCTTTTCATGCAAGTTTGACTTATTTTGCTAGGAGCCATATGAGTGATTGGGTGGACAACTTGTTAATAAATTAAAGGAATAATCTTAAGGCTCTTTAGCCTGCATGACTACTGTATATGTGGAGTAATAAGAGCTGCCTAATTGGACATAGACACAAATTTATGGTCTAGCCTGTCAATCCGTGGATTAAGGACTCCATAAGTACCTACTGACATGACGGGCTGTAATGGCTTCTAAAGAGATGTTATGGTCTATTGTGTCAATAATCTGCAGATTAAGGGCTCCCTAAGTATGTGTTGACGTGACTGACTGTCCCAGCTCTTTGGGGGCTCTTGTGTTGGAGGGACCCCAGGGGCCACCTTGGGCGGTGGCATCCCTGCAGTAGGTAAGGGTTTATTTTCTCTGCAAACAACAGGAGCTTAACACATGACCATCCTCTAAATTAGCCTTTCAGAAATCATCGCAGCCATCAAAAGCATGGGGAGCTGAGGAGGCTGAAGCTGTCTAGCCCTTGTGTGCCGGGAGATATAAAAGGTTTGGGGCAACCATTGCCATGGGTGGTGTCTCCAGGATGCCCACAAACTCCGTTAAAGGCACAAAGACCCTTTTCTGCAGCATGATATATCCTTTAATTTGGATGTTTTTTCTTTGCTTTTGCAAAGTATACCTGGAAATCTGGCTTTAAAAGATTTTTCTTGGTTTGTTTGTTTTTTGTTTGTTTGTTCCCCCACCCAAGTAGCCTATAAATTGCCCAAGAGGCTAGAAGGGAGTAAAATTTCCCTTCTTGGTGCCCGTTCTTCTTTGCTTTGATGAGCTGTGTGGTTGCACGTCATGCTCAGTGTTCTCCTCACTTCTCAAGTATGAGTTCAGGGGTGTGTTTTCCCTGACATCCAGCAAAAACAACACTTGCTGGTAATATGAGGGGCAAAATTGCAACCGGAGTGCCCCAAGGTCCCTGAAGACCCTCAAGAAGAGCATGCAAAACCCCATAAAAAGCTCTAGTGTTTGTGTCTCCATCTATTCCACCTCGATGAGCAGAAGGAGATGGTGGGCATGGCTCTGCCGCAGGCTTGCAAATGCTGCTTAAGGTCAGCCAAGAGAGATTACCGGGCATGAGACGCACTGAGCTTGGTCTCAGCCTTGGCCCCAGCCAGACGACACGTTGTGCTGACACCAGTCTGGCCAGTTTTTTTTAAGCACAGATGCCCTCTGTGTGTGCTGATGGATAAAGGAGGAGGGACCATAGGTTCATCTGTTCACCGGTGGTGCCCACATCACTCATTTTCCAGCAGAAAGCTGCCTGCTGGGAAGCTGGGCAGGGATCTCGCCACCCTTCCAGGTCCCCTTGCTGCCGCAGGAGCTCACATCTGGGTCCTAGTCCTTCTAGGAAAGGTCCAAAAGACCAAACTCCTTTTGGTGCTATGATTTCTTGGTGGACAGCTACATTAATTTGTCTGTTGCCTTTACCCATTCGTGTTGGGTTCTTGGTCGTGTGTGCAGTGTCACCTCCACAAGTGGCCGAGGTGGAGGTACCACAAAACCTGGGCAACCTGATCTAGTTGAAGATGTCCCTGCTCATTGCAGGGGGTTCGGACTAGATGACCTTTAAAGGTCCCTTCCAATGAAAATTTGATCATGCAATGAGTCTGTGAAAATTAGGAGACTTCTTTTTTGTTGTTAGCAGTTCAGGGTAGATGACGGCATGGTGAGTATTGCATCATGGTTGATGTTTGGTGAGGAAATCCAGCCCCAGGGATCACAGAGGAATGAGGGAGAGGAGGAGGTGTGATGGTGAGAAGCTCAGGTAGAGCATGAGAAGATGCTTTTGGGTCAAAGCTGCTCTTAAAAAAAAATAAGTCTGTAAATATGTATTTAAAAAACTGTAAATACGTAGTTTGAAATCCTTCTACAGTTGGATAATTTAATTTGCATCTAATCATAATATTGCTGAGGAAAGATCCAGTTACAGGCATTTAAAAACCTAATCAGGAACACAGTTGTATTCCCATTTTCAGCAATGAGTTGTTATTATCACAGATATCAGTGACAATTTAGATAGCTCTTGACTTGATCAGATGGGACTAGTCCCGGCGGGCGAGATAGCTCAGTGTGTGCTAAACTTGCTGTTTTCTTTAGAGGTCGGTTGATTACAGGAAAACCTTTAGCTATGTCAAAACAAAACAAAGCACAACAAAAGATCCCCAGCCCACCTCCCCTCTACGTTCATGAACTTGGCACCAGCACAAGGCTGAGATCCGAAAGCTGGCCAGGAGCGGCATTGGTTTGGGGTTTTTTGTGTTTTTTTTTTTTTTGTTTGTTTGTTTGTTTTGTTTGTTTGTTGGGTTTTTTTTTTAATTCAGTTTTGCTGAAATATTTTGGTTCTTCCTGAATGAAAAAAGAACTTTTTCTTCCCAAACTCCTAATAAAACTGCCGGAGCTTGGAAAGAAAAAGTACAGATGACATGGTTTCATCATCTTAAAAGTGTTCATGTGTCAAGGAGAAAAGCCACACCAGAAATTTTCTGCCACTTCCAAGCGATGTGGGATGTGAGTCCTCCTGCCACAGCTTGGGAGAACCACATGTGCGGCCGTTGCTGATAAATGTGGGTGTTTCCATGGTGTGAATCTCCCATACCCACCTTCATCTGGACCTTCTTGGTTTCAGCAGCTTCTTATTTTTTGGGGTTATTTCTCCAGTGTCCCATCCTCCAGGATTTCTGTATGGATGTAGCATATTCTGCAGCATCCCTTCCCGGAACGGGATGATGCCCCGAGCCCAGGGACAGTGTGTGCATACCTGAAGCTAGAAAAATCCTGGCTGTGGCCTTTTATTGAGCAATTTTGGGAAGGACTTGATGTTCACAAGGGTCAAGGCAGGTGGTGGGAAACCTCACAACCTCTCATGCTGGTTGGTGTGTTGGGAAGTAGTTGGGATGATGCTTTTGTGGAGGATGCTCCTTCCTCTCCAAGGGATGAACCAGTAAAAGTCAGGGCAACCCTTCAGGAGGGTGTAAAAATATGGGAAAAAAAAAAGTTTTTCAATGGGAACGTGATGTTGAATAACGTGGTTATGCTGGGGCATCACCATCTTCATCACCATCCACACAAACTGGCAAAAAATGTTACCCCAAACACTTCTGGGTATCAAACTATTGCCTTAATTTCACTGCTTCATGCAGAAATGTGCTCTGCTTTGGATGGCTGTTCTCCGTAGACCCAACTATAAGTGATCAATAGGACTAATTCTCTAAATTCCTGATGGCAGACTCTATTTTCAGTTATTTATATATATATTTTCACAATAAGCTTGCACAATGCGCTGGGGGGAGCCTGATGGAGCCCCTAGGCAGGCTGTAATGCAAACCATAGAAAATAATAATAAACCAATGATAGCAGCAAATGGAGGGATGCTTAATAATGAAATAATAGCAAGGATGTTTATAGCATTAAACATTATCATTGTTTGCTGGGATATGGGAACGCTCCCAGTTTGCTGGGAGTTTTCCAGGCATTTAGAAAGGGATGTGTTTGCTCCGAGGAGCTCATAAAAATGATGCTTTTAACTCAAAACAAGAATCCCAGAGAGTTTCTCATCCGTTTCTGGGCTTTCACGCACGAGGACATGTAAAGGACGATGTGGCTGTGAATTTCCCAGGATCTGGGTTTTCATGTGGGTTTGCGGCAGGCAGAGGCAGAAGTTGGATGGTGGGTCCAGATGAACCCGGTGGGGCATTTTGGGGCAAAAATCCAGCTATTTTCTTCATTTGCCCAGGCCCATGGTCATTGCCACCAAAAAAGCCTTTTTGGGGGAAAAAAGATCTCCATCCCCGTAGGAAGCACACCTCTGTGTCATTTTTTTCCTCCTCTCCTGCAACCTCCTGTCCTGCCTCTGCCGCCCGAGTGATGCCACTGGCTTTTCCCACCCCTTCTCCCGGTGGATGCCAGAACCAGGGAGGCGGGTGGGAGCGGGGAGGCTCCGCCGGGGTCCCAACAACCGTGAAAAGCGGCTTTGGTGGCGGCTGGCAAGGAGGCCTGATCCTGTTTATCCGAGCTCAACCCTTATATTCTCATGGCTTTTTGACTAGACATCCAGTCAACAGCCGAATCCCGCAAACGGAAGAGGCTCTGGCATATTTATACTGTGTGCTGGCATTGGCTCCTTGAAAAAAAAAAAAAACAAACAAAACAAAACATCCCGGATTACCTAAGACTTGTCCTTGAGGTCTGGTCACCCCATGTCATTGAAAAATCTAGTGGGATTCATTCATGAACTTCCAGCCCTCCATAAAGCTCTGTTCATTCATAGCCAAGGCAGTTTTCTTTTTTTTCTTCTTTTTTTTTTTTAATTTTTTTTTAATGCGTTGGCAATTAAAATAACTCTTTGTAAGCGGCAATGAGCTACTTGTTAAGTGGTCTTCACTAACGCAAGCACAAATATCAGGTGAAAAAGTCCTTTTTTTTTCCCCCTGCCTCCTCCTGAAAGGGATGCTTTTATGTTCAAATAAATTTCAGCAGGGTTCAATAGCTGTTGCTCCAAAATTCCCTCAACTGCTGTTAAAAAGAGCGCGAGGAGCTCTGAGCATCGCTGGCAGGCATCAGTGGGGAGGGTGCGACAAAGGGGGTGGGGGGTGGTCGGGATGGGGACAGATCCAGGAGCATCATCGCCCTGGATCCAGGAGCACTGTCCTCAGATTCCTCTGTCTCCCGGGCATCCCCCCGAAATTCCTCTTTCTCCCCGGGTGGGTGGGGGAAACCCCATCCTGGGGGTGTTTCTTGCCCCGCTGGGTGCGCCCCTGGGTGGGGGGGACCCCATTTGGGTTCGGGGTGGGGGAGCTAACCCAAGCCGCCCACC
>VZTV01023586.1:5023-15846 GCA_013400875.1 Anhinga rufa | reverse complement strand
CCAGCCTCGTTTTCAGTTCATCCTAAACTGCCAGAGGTTACATTTAGCACACAGAGAAAAAGAGAGACATGAGCTGCAAGAAAACCCCACAAACACCGCATGAATTTGATAGCGCTGTAGCAATGTATTCAGATGAACGGCTGCACTGCTATGTTCCAAACAGCTCCCACAAAAACACAGAGCTGCATTCACCTGTGATAAGTTACCTACAGCATTTCTAAATCAGCGTGCTTAGTGTTGTTTGTAAGCAAAACCAGGTACAACAAGATGATAAACTTATATAAACCAGCATACTTTAATAAGGCAATTAATTTATAAAGTAGTTTATACAAGGGAAGTAAAAATGTATTGATGCAAAGGGGAATTTAAATGTTTTGGAATAATTCAAAGTCTTGTTTTCTATTGCATGCAATAAGAATTTTCAGAGGTCTTGTTTTTACAGAGAACATGCAGATTAGATTTCAAGTCAATACATGTAAGCATTGGTTTGGTAATTCAAGAAACTTAAGTTTTCTTACCACAGCAAATAATCTTTGAGGAAGGAGGAACTGATCATGCTCCACTGTCAGACATCAAGGTATCCTTTTAGAGCTCTTTATAGATCTATGCAGAGGGCAACTTGGGCTTTTTTTTTTTCCTTCTCCCTTTTTATCACCGTCTTTTTCACTCTGATCCTGTACGCAAATATCACTGTAGCTACAGGACAGACCTGGCCCATTTCAGCTCCTCTGGTTTCAAGGCAATGATTTGGGAAACACCTTGAACTACATAAACCAACACTGAAGTTAGAAGCAGCTTTTAACTCTGATGACAGCCTTTTTCCAGTTACCCCCTCCCCAAACGGTTCAGTATTGCCTCAGACCCTTGTATCTGAAGAGGCATTTGAGAAACACGTGAGTTAGATCAGGAAACCAAATTAAAGTCCATCAAAAATGTGTATTTAGTTCTAACCTGGCCCCCTAAGTAAATACCTCTGCTCTCACAAAGGATAGGGCAAAATGAGCACAGAAGCAAATAGCAGAAGTGCCACCTTCAGTACGTTACAGCATCAGTGAAACTACAGCTTCAGTAATTTGACAGAAACAGTACATACACTTTTTTGTTCAATTATGATGGCTGTGTGATGAGATTAAATGAAGCAGAGTACTCATTTTGGACCGCTGCTAAGCATTTAGTTCTTCCTCAGGTATTCAGACTGAAATAACAGCAGAGTCTCAATTGACACAAACAGACAAAATAGGGAAGGCTGAGCAACGTGACCTAAATAAAATATAAGGTGTTTAACACTTCTAAGGAATCCCCAATGATAGACTCTTCTAGATCAACAAATGCTAGGAAAAGGCAAAAAATTTCTTTTACGTCCTAATCTATTTATCCTTCAGAGTATCATTACATTTCCTTCCCTGACCCCTTTCCCTGCTAACGAAAGACCACTGGCAAACTAGACTATATCCAGAACATACCGGGGGAGAGTGGAGGGAGTCCAAGATAAAAAATAGATAAAAAGAAAAATCAAAAGACTTCTTGGAAAGTGTCCAAACTTCTGAAGAATTTCCCATTTTGCAAGTTTCTCAATACCGCTGTGCTCAGAAGCCCACCGCATCAAACACTTGGGTTTGTTACACTGGGGAACATGCATCTCGCAGATGGGGAGAATGGCATCAGCTGTGCCACAGTAGGGTCGTGAGGTTTTGTTAATATCTGTCAGGTGCTCTGACCTTCTCAAATCAGACTTCATGTAAGTGCCAAGTCACTTACAGACATAAAGTCACCTGGTTTTTCTTGACTTTACTACAAGTCATGACCTTTTGTAGCATTTCTAAGCAGTGCCTAAGACAGAGCCACATCTTTTCCAGCAAAAGTGCTGTGCAGCTAAAGGTCTTTCCCTGCAATTACAAATTTTTTTTGCAATTTAAATACCTTTGTATTTAAGCCCTCTTTCCATTGTTTCATTTACCTACAGCATATGCCTAGTACTAGAATGACAACGGAGAAGTATGTGCTGAACATGTTTAGGTTACAGACTAGCAAGCTTACTTTGCCTCTATATCCAGCCCATTTTAAGAGAGAGATAGCTATGCGTGTGCTGGATGCGCAGCTGAAGAACAGAAAGGCATGAGGAGTTACAGCAGGGCAGGAAAAATGTTGCAGTTACAAGCGCAGAAAGATCTGCAACATTATTAGACTCCGGTTGCCTTCCTACCCCACCACTCTTTCAGAAGAGCTTCTAAACGTTTGAAAGCACGATCTTGTCTAAAATATTAAGTGCTAGAATGGCTCTTTCTTCCACCATATGTTAGAATCACAGCAGCAACATTAGTGCCCTCTTTGAAAGCCCCTGTGATATTTAAGAGCTAGATGGAGAGTTTCAGGAAATGATTGCAGTTTTCAACATGGACTCTGCATTTATGTTGAAAATTTAATAGTGTTATTTTCTGCATTTTTTTTGTTCTGTGGTTTCATTTATTTTATATAATTAAAACACGCATAATCAGAACTTTATTAAACTCTCCACACACAAGATACCTCAGGTATGTGTAGTTCACTGTGACCATGCATATCACCTCGAGTTCCTAAAAAAAAAAGATTAATTTTATCACTTCATTCCCTATAATTTTCTCCCACCCCTGACAAGGACACACACATATATTTTCATGGCAGATGCTTCTGCATTATCAGCAGCAGCACTGAAGGTGCCTTCATCCTACAGCCTAGGGCCAGAAGATAAATCGTGTACAATCTACAAGTGGCGGTATTGAAGAGAGACAGGGAAGAGGGAAGTCAGAGCTGGTAGCTGAATATGTTCATGTGCTCATGAGGAAGATGAGCGCTGCTAGACAGAGAAGCAGTATTGGTGTGGTCACTAGAGGCTCTAAGTACCAGTCTGGAATCACACGGGTTTGTGGTTGTACTCATGACCTGTGAGAGAGAGAAGCAATCCAAGCAAGACTTGGACACAGGGCTCTGATTTGTCCTTAAAACAGTTAGTCCCAAAAAAAGAAAAACATTGTCCCATCTCACAAGCTCCCCAAAACACCCAGCTTCAATTCTGCAAGACCACTTCCACAGCCTTCCCGCCAAACACTTCGTCTTTTCAACATGGGCCCCACGTTGACCCTGTCTTACCCCTCCTTATTGCCTCTTTCTCTCCCCAAACCCAGATTCCCCCACGCTCAGATGATCCACAAGGCTGGGTCACGTCTCCATTTCCTCAGCCTCCCAATCCCCTGTCTTTATTTCACGATCTTCCTTGGAAAATCAGCTCCCAGGACTGTTTCTGGGTGTTGCAGAGCATGCAGTCAGCTAATCTACTTGCTCACAACCTTCCTGTGCACAGTGCAGATCATCTGAAATACAGTGATCAAGGCTTAATAACTTAAAGTTTATCAAGATCATTAGTGTTATGTTTATTACATTCTGGTGTTGCAGAAAAATATTTGTTTACAATTTTCTTTAAAATATCCATACGGTTATTGCTAGCGTTCAAGCATAATTTCATAAGCCTCCTAGTTCTTTTAGATTTTACGTTAGATTAGAATCAGATTTAAGCACCCTGTAAAAGAACCTGTCCTCCACAGGGAATTACCAAATCACAGACAAGAATTGTTATGCAGAGGATAAAGAAATTACCCTCTTACCATATAAATTGGATTAGATAATCACAAATTTATCATGCAGTCCGAGATCTATCTTAGAATTTTAAAAGACTGAGATTCTTCAAAGTCCACAGAAGAACAAGAGAGAATGGAAATACACATCATTAGTTGCTTTGGGTAATTTGCACCTGACATCTTCACGTTGGTTTCACCTTCAGCACTGAAACAGTGTCTTAGTTTACCAATACAGTCTCTACTTTCAAGTCTAGCCTCATCTGAATGCACCTGTCATACGTATTACTTTTGCCTCAGTGACTACACTTAGTTTGCGATTATCTTATAAATGGCTCCATACTCAATGATAAATCAGCAATGGAGACTATGATCTGGGATAAAATTCCACGTAAATGCAAAAATGTACACAATGTACAAAAAGCTGTTCGTTTTTTAAATCCGATTTCTCCCCTGACTATACAGTTGCACTTTTTGCCTCAGAAGTTTTCTGTTCTCTTCACTAATTAAAAAAAACCAACACCCCCTCCCCCCCAAAAAAAAAAAACACAACCCCAAACCAACAAAAAAATCCCACCCACCAGAAAACACACAAAGATACTTAGCAATTAAAATTATCTCACTGGAGATTTTTGCTGAGCATTGTCTTGGGCAAAGCTGCGAGCGAAAGAGCTCAGGTAGAACCCAGGTCCTGCCGCCAACTGATCCGTGACACCTCGCAATGCTGTGGTGCAACGCACCACCTCTGCCAGGGCTTTGTTTGCTTCTCAACCTGAACTGTTTCTCTTCTCATCCAAAAGTCGCATCAAAGTGTCACATAGCAGAGGATCTCTATCGGCATCATTTGTATCCCTGAGCACCATTTTGACTGTGTATGAAAAAATGAATGTCTGAAATGATACCCTAGAAATACACTGAGAAATAACAGGGTTAATATGCAATGATTTACAGAAGAACTAGAGTAAAATATTTAATTTTACATTAAGAGCTTTGTTATTTTATTCCTGTTCACAAAGTGCAAAATACAAAGTAATTAAGAAACTTCAATAAATAATCTTATTTTTAAAAAGAAATACATTTTGGCTCAGACAGGACTTCTAGGGCGCAGGGTGCTTGTCGTGGTTTAGCCCCAATCAACAACTAAGCACCAGGCAGCCGCTCGCTCACTCCCCCCACCCCTGTGGGATGGGGGAGAGAATTGGAAGAGCAAAAGTAAGGCAACTCGTGGGTTGAGACAAGAACAGTTTACTAGTTAAAAATAAAATAGTAATAGTAATAATGGTAATGACAATAACAATGATTATGATAACAATAATAGTAATGATAATATGATAAAAAAGAAATTACGAGAGAGAGAAACGAAGCCCGAAAGGCGGAAGGAAAAAAAAAAAACCAAACCAAAAGAAACAAAACCCCACAAGTGATACAACCGCTCACCACCCGCTAACCGACGCTGCCGGTTCCCGAGCCGCGTTTGCACACACCCCCCAGTCCCTGCCAACTCCCCCCAGTTAATATACTGGGCATGACGTCATATGATATGGAATATCCCTTTGGCCAGTTTGGATCAGCTCTCTTGGCTGTGCCCCCTCCCCTCCTGGCTTCTTGTGCACCCGGCAGAGCACGAGAGGCTGGAAAAGTCCTTGACTAGTTCAGCACTACCCAGCAACAACTAAAACATCCGTGTGTTATCAGTATTATTCTCATACTAAGTCCAAAACACAGCACTGCACCAGCTACAGTGAAGAAAATTAACTCTATCCCAGCTGAAACCATGACAGTGCTTTACCCTTCTCTTTCTGTCCATCACGCCTAACCTGCAAGCCTCGGAGACTCAGTGTCTGTCATCACAGAAATAGTATACACACTAAAGAACTTAAATAAATGCATTTTTCATTAAAGACAATGGATTTTTAATTCAGTGGGAGTTAGATCAGACTATAACTGAAAAGCATGGGAATCAAAGTTCATGAAATACAGATTGAGCTAACCAAGACACAGCCACAAAGTTAACCGCTAGGGAACTTTAACTCTCATAAAATCTTCCTTTGCTGAAAAGTTGGCATTTTTTATGCATTCAAGTCATCTAGAAGACTGAAGAGCATAAATTATTCCACCACACATTGGCAGTAAATTTACACTTACTCAACTGGCTTCAGATCCGATTGTTTCAGGTGGCAGAATAGGAAAAACTTTGATGTTTGACTAAATCTTAAAATTTTGCCATCTGTTCAGAAGCAATTTGCCAACAGAGAGATGCCAAAATTCATTTAATACTTGTCAGGAGTTGCTCGCTGTATTATTGATTGTGCATGACCATAAGACAACAGCAGCTCAGGACCTGCCTGGATTACAGCTGACAAATAACCAGACTCACACATATAATTTACAGAGGAATTCAAGTGGATAAAATAAATGCACAGCAGCAACAATGCCAGCCCTCCCACATATTCAAATAAATAAGCAAAGGTTTTATTCTTGCGGTGGAATGAACTGAGAATTTACCTCTTCACAAAATAAGGAAATACATTAGTAATGTTACTGACTTCGGAGGAATTGCTTCTATGATTAAGGAGCCAGGGCCATGAATAACACCTGAGCAATCTGAACTACAGAGCAAAATCTACTTGCCAAGCGCCTCCACCGAGCTGAATACGACTACCCAGCTTGGCTTCATTTCTGTGATATAAGATTTCCTTTCATTCAGAAATTCAAGTGAGTCTCATTCATGCTGGCACTGCCAGGTCTATCCCACAGGAAAAAAAGCTGAATAGATAACAGCACACCAGGCAACTCTGTGCACTATACACAAAGGTATCTTCAGGGGAAAAAAAATTACACGGGGAATACAGCCCACTTGTTGAAAGTTCTCCTTATGTCAAATATTCATAATGTCAAGATGGAAAATAAAAACATTTCCCAATGTAAAAATGGTTCAATTAAAATGGCTTGTGCGCTTTAGTGTGAAGGAATTGGAATCCTAAGAAACCACCCAAATACAAGAAAGGGACTTGGCCATTTCCAAGACCGTCACAACAGATATTCCATTTTTAGTTTTTGCCAGCTGGCTTATACACTATGTAATCTTCTAAGCTCTTAGAGCATTTCTAATGGTTTAACATTCTTAAAATCAAATGACACTAATTATACTAGGGAATTAAATTATAATTTAGCTGTAGAACAAAGTGTTACCCAAATCTGGATATAGAAAGACACTTTAGATTTCTAGGCTCAGGAAGAAATTCTCACTCATTTCAACCTAAGTTCTGGTCAGCAAGCAACAGGAAAAACAGCCAAGGTTAAAATATTAGCCTTTCTCTACTCATAAGGCTTCCAAAACTCATAATATGTTTACTCATTAAAGAAGTCTGAGGCTCCCCTCTTCCCCCCACACCCCCACAAAAAAAAGGGGGGACAGGTTTAGTTACTTCTTCAGAAATTGGAAGAGAAAGCCTCCAGAGTTCTAGCCAGGTGACTTAACTCAAAGTTGCTTGGAGCATCCTTAATTGTAACCAATACTTAAAAAAAAAAAAAAAAAAGGTGAATTAAACGAGACATTTGTTCATTCAGATGAGGACTCCTCCTCTCTTTAACATTCTAGTCAGTTCTACAGCTGTGAATAAAAATATAGACAGGGCAGAGGACAAGTAGGGCAACACGCAAATGAAACTAACTTCTAAAATATTCGCCATTTCCCTTGCGAGTGGTAGCAACACTGGCATTCTCCCACGCTGCTGAAGAGTCGGAAGGCATCTGCTTTAAGCTCCTTAGCAAAAAAAAAGCTTCTTAAAAGTATAAGTTTTACTCAACGCTGACAGTGTTCCCAGTAACAGGAGATAAAGACGGCATTGTACACATCTGTGGCAGAAGTGCTCTTTAGCGGTACCTCTCAAGCCCTTCTGGCTCTGCACTGATTAATTGGAAACAGGTACAAGTTAAAAATATTTCTCAAATCACCCCGTGGCTGCTTGCAGGCTCTGCCAACTGTTCTGAATGTGGTGATTCACCCAGACTTCTGCTTAGCCTATGTGCATACGTGAACAGATAAGTACCTTTACACTTGCTGTACCTATGATGTTAATGTACAATACAGATAGACTTTGAGGTAAAATCGACTGTCAGCCTAATAAAGACAACAAAGAAAAAAAGTCTGTCTCAAAAAGCACATTCTGAATATATAAATTTCAGAAGAAGAAAAATCTTGATGAAGATACAGTACTCCTTTTGGCATTATTTTAAAGCCTTCCTCATAGCCTTGTTTACACATGGTGACCACTGCGTGATTTCAAATGATTTAGACATCAAAAGCTTTACAGAGTCAAAGTAGTTTATTAATTTTTTTAATATATGCATAGTATTATTTTTTAACTGAACATCGCAGTGGCTTTAGAGAAAGCAAACTATTCCCATTCCAGCCCTAGTTGATTTACAGACAGAGCCAGCTCCAACTATAGCAGCAGTTACAGAAAAAAGGCAGGGGGGAAGAAAAGCCCAACTAAAAGAACAGCTCTATCATGCATTTTTGGTTAGGCTGGCAATTTATTTTACCCTGAAATCCAAGTTCTGGGACGCAGAGATGAAGGCAGATGTAGACTGAAAAAAAAATCATAGAAGACAAAGCTTAACAATATTACCTCTTTACCAAGCACAACTGCTTGTTCTTATCAATTGCTTAAGGCCCCAGAACACATATTTAAGACTTGTTCCTAGTTTTAAGTGCCCTTTAAATCACTGAAGACACTCTTTAGGACTAGGATCTCACAGCAGGTTCTTCCTTCATCAATCAGATCCTATTGTATTTGACAGCTACTGAATAGCACATACAGTAGTTCACCAAGTCTGAAGAAAATAAATAAAATGTGCTGAGGTCAACACCATGATAACAAGACAGGCTACAGCACGTAGAAACAAGCAAACCCTTCAGCACAAAATGATCTATCATTTTGTGGTAAGGTCAAGAAGAAAATAAAGAAAAAAATAAAAATAAAGAACTAACCCTAGGAAATTCTGGAAAGCCTAAAATTTTACCGCCTTTGATATTCTTCATTAAATGCTATCACTGCCACATTGACAGATGATGTATTGGATGGTAAATCACGTTGGAAATGGACTATAAAAAACAACTTGTTTGTGCAGTTATGGAAACTGAGTATTTTGGAAGTGTGTCATTTTACTTCAAGGCCTAGAGCCAAAACACAATTAGTAAATTTAAAGGTATATTGTAGCTGCTTTTCTTTATAACCAGCTCAACATTCAGAATATGAACAGTTTGCAGAAATTATGCGGTGAGCATATTTCTTCTTCCTTACCTCTACAGAAACAATTCTGTTCTGGGAATTTAAAAAAAAAACAACAACAACAAAACATATATATATATTTGTGGGGGAAGTTTTCAGCACACAACTGCTTTTTTAGTGGAGGGTGTTATTAGGTAGTGGTGCATTGCGGGGGCCTTGCGAGGTTTTGCCAGGGGGATGTTTGGTTTCGTTTGTCTTTGACAGTTACATTCAAGATTGAGAAATCGACTTTCAGGAAGCTGGGTCTTGCTCTAAATTCAGCACCGAAATCACTGTGCCCACACGTGTATAGATACATATATAGACAAGGTGTGTGTGTACATACATATTATATATGTCTGTGTGTATGGAATTTCACTACAGAACCATTTAACATGCTATTTGCAAGTACCAGGAAGACAGGAAAAAAAGCCACCGCTGTTCTTATATGCATCTGTGGCATAGGTCCCCCTTCCAAAAGTATTCAACACACACACACACACACCCCCCTTTTTTTTTTCCTTCTTAAATCTTTTTGCTGCACAGGCAGCTATTTACACGCAGCTTTCAATTTGCTGGAAAATCTTAAAACAAACATATGCACAGCCTGCAAATTGAGAACATCCTCAGTGAAATGGAACAAGAATACGGTCTGGATGTACAGCCTGTTTTTAAAGTAAATGACAAGGTCAGAGTCATTTACCAAAATGGTCTGGTTAGTCATCCTCTAAAAGCACTTAATAGTTTGTTTAACTTACAGAAGAAGAAGAAAAAAAACCAGGCAGAGAAAAAAAAAAATGTTGTGCACTGGCTTAGAAGAGACTGAACAGGATTGCTCGATACTCTAAGTAGGAAATCCAACTTCAATTCATTGAGGTGGATGCAGAAACCAAAGAACTAAAAATTCTATTCATAAGCATGGATGAGAGAAAACTTAAAACACCCATATTTAAGTCTTTATTTTGGTAGCATTTGAGAATATCTGTGCCCCCTTAGCCCGTTTGGTGTGTCAGTAAGATACAGGTTGCTGGTGAGTCAGCCACTGTGAGTTAGGTGATGCCACTTGCTGAGAATCACCTGAGCCTCATCAAACATTGTTTTGTTATTTTAGGTGTAAATAATCCAGAATTTCATAGGAACAACCCGATTCAAAGGTTTATTAATCAGTCGCAGAGTAGCATAAAGCTTAGCAGAATGATGGATCAGAGACCATGAATTCTTCCAACACTTCCAGATTCTCAAAGTTTCACAGTTTCCAGATGGCTCATCAAGAACACAGACATCACAGATCTACTCAGGCTTGTAGACAGACTAAAAGAACAGCAAGCGAAGCAGGGCAGCTCAAGCAGAATTTGATAAAGCAAATCTAGGTCTTTCAACAGCCACCGATATTACTACTCCAGTGCTTTAGAATTTCAAGCAAAAAAACCCAGAAGTCTCCAATCACATAACGCAAAGTTAACTACAGCACTTTTGCATGCTGCTGTCATTTGTGTCAATAGTGGTCCACCAAGCAAGGATGATAACTTCTTAGGGTGGCACTTACTATGTATTTCCATCAACTACACATTTGCCCAGGTAAGAACATAAGAACCTGTGAGGATATGGATGGCTACAGTGTGAAAACACAACTTTCCTGTAGGTGGCTTTGATTCACTTCATGTTTTTTCTCCCCACAGCCAGAAAATACAAACAGCCACATACCTAAGGGAAAGGCTTTGTGTGAAAGTTAGAGTCGATTCTAATTTTTTTTTTCTAAAAAATATCACAGAAACCACCCATCAAACACACGCAGGGGCCAATGCTTTAAAGGCAATGCAACCTCACAAGCACACAGACAGTCAAAGGCTCTAACCATTTGCATGACTGGGCTGAGAACAGACTGAAGACATCCACGGCCAGGTGTCTGCCTGCGGCACTTGCCTTTCCACAGAAGAGT
>VZTV01023579.1:9526-28455 GCA_013400875.1 Anhinga rufa | reverse complement strand
TTTGTGAGAGGTAACAAGAGATTTCCTTGAACTTTGTGTCCCAAGCCCTCCACAGCCCCACTGCCTCTGACAGCAGGACAGTAAACTCAGGTCTCCACTACAGCCTCAAAAGGCCTCTAAATTCAACATCCCTAGTTTTCATGTTTGCTATCTGTTTGGGTGGCAAGATGCAGGATGTGCTCTGGTAGGTTTGCAGCTATGTTTTTGTGCCATCTGCCCAGGTAGTGTAAGATGTGTCCCAGGAGCAATCAGAAATAAGTTTTAATTTTCCCTGTATGAGGCATCAGCTTTTCTTCTGCTCCATTCACCTGATCTTCAGCAGTCTAAAGACAAATATCCCTGCGACTACTATATTTCACAGAAAGATAGTCTTACACCCTAACTCAATATAGCTTGTTGGGTACTGCATTGTATCCTATCCTTCACAACAAAAAAGCATAACAAGCTTCGGGTTCTAAGATGCTGGAGATAAGCTATGTGAAATAAATGAGTATTAAGCATGATCACAAATATATTACTAAATTTAAAAACAAATACAACAACAAGAAAACAAACAAACAAACAAACCAAAAACCCAAAAAGCCTCCAAAACACTTGCCATGGCAGGTTCCTCAAGAACTGCAGGAAGCTTGTTGACTTCTTCATTATCCAAATGCTTTGCTAGCATCTAGAAAAAAGCAATTTGAACAGAAACTTACTATTAAAGCCAAACAATCAAAGAAAAAGCCACCAAGGTAATTAGTTTCCCTAATTTTAAGTAATTACTTCCACCACTCAAGAATCAATGTGCCTATTTATTCCTGACAGACAATTTGAGATAATTGAAGAGAATTGTAAAATTGAAGATTTCTGCTTGCAATGTTTATTTTTATTTATTTTAAATAACAGAAGCTAGGAAAAATGACAGAATGTTTGTTTCTGTGAGAGGAAGAATTTAAAGACAAAAACATTTAGAAGAAATTAAAGTCTGTGCCTTAAAATTTGTATTAATTTTGATATTTTCTGGTGGATTCCAGACTTAAAATGTTTACTGTCCATCATCATCTATTTGGAAAAAAAATAGAAATAATGTCTTATCCAACACAAAAAAAAAGTGCTTTCTAGTCTCTAGTAATGGGAAACATGCATGTGCTTAAATTGTGACATTGATATATATTTTAAAAAGAAAAATATCACAAGTACCTCATCAAAAGTAGTGTAGAGAGCAGAAGGCTAGAACAAAAGAAAATTAATATTATTTGATTTTAAAATGAAAACAATTAACTAGACATGCATACCAAACTCATATTTATTCATTTGCCTGAGATACCAGAGATGCATGAATAGCAAAAATACCTTCCTTACAAATGAAAAAGGGACTGTTAGATTATGTGTCAAGTTTTTTAAAATAAATATAACATGATCTACTTTCCACCCTAAACTACTGTTTCTGAACACTAACCTTCAAGTGTTTTTTCAGACCTCTTTTACTGGTAGATATCTTTACAAAAAAAAAAGAGCATACATAAAACTCTACTGGAAGTTTTTAAATAATGTTCCAAAATTGACTGAAAACCTTTTGGGTAAAATCTGTAAATGTTTAGACACTATGCCTCTAGAATAATTGTTTTGCAAATATTTTTAGCACTAAATCATAATCGACTTTAGACAGAAATTTTACCTCAGCTGTTAGCAATCGATTTGGACATTTATTAGTTGTAGTGAAGAGCAATCTAAGTCCAGCTTCCAGCTGAGGAAGTAAGAGAATCACACAGTCAGCATACCTGAAAAAAATAACAGAGATACCCACAGGGATTTTCCCCCCTTATAAATATAATCCAAATGGAAATTAGAGCCACCTCAGGAGTTTCACTCACAGGCCAAAAAACGCAGCCCAAAATTCCTTTGCAATGCATTTTGTAAACAAACAATAAATGATTACCTGTGCCCAACAGAAGCTGACCACCAAATTAAAATCAGCTCAGAGACAAGAATAACTTACTAAAAGGTGGAGCACATAAGAAGAAAACAAAACAAAGCACTTTTATTTTTTTAATACAACATGTTAACATCTGAAGATTTGTTCCCACTTGCTTTGTAAAGCTCTCCTTTTTGGCTACATCTGTAATAGCTCTTTTTAGGTTTCAAAATATAGTTTAAAATGCTAGTTGGCACAAAATAAAGTAGCAAGTCCACAAACTTTCTGAGAGACCACCATAACAATGCATAACTATATGTTGTTAAGCAAAAAGCTTCTGAATCTACAAATGTGGCTATTATTCTATAAATATAGAATCATAGAATGGTTTGGGTTGGAAGGGACCTTTAGAGGTCATCTAGCCCAACCCGCCTGCAGTGAGCAGGGACATCTTCAACTAGACCAGGTTGCTCAGAGCCCCGTCCAACACGACCTTGAATGTTTCCAGGGATGGGGCATCTGCAACCTCTCTGGGCAGCCTGGGCCAGCACTTCACCACCCTCACTGTAAAAAATTTCTTCTTTGTATCCAGTCTGAACCTACCCTCCTTTAGCTTAAAACCATCACCCCTTGTCCTGTCACAACAGGCCTTGCTAAAGAGATCGTCCCCATCTTTCCTGTAGTCCCCCTTTAAGTACTGGAAGGCTGCAATAAGGTCTCCCCGCAGCCTTCTCTTCTGCAGGCTCAACAGCCCCAACTCTCTCAGCCTGTCTTCATAGGAGAGGTGCTCCAGCCCCCTCATCATCTTCGTGTCCCTCCTCTGGGCCCGCTCCAGCAGCTCCATGCCCTGTCTGTGCTGGGGGCTCCAGAGCTGGACGCAGCGCTCCAGCCGGGCTCTCGCCAGAGCGGAGCAGAGGGGCAGGCGTCCCTGCTACGGGCCCGAGCCCCATCCCTCCCCCGACAGCGGACGCGCTCCAGCCCCGGGCCGCCGCCCCCGCCTCAGGCGAGGGCCACGTGACAGGCGCGCGGCGCGGCCGTTATGGCCGTTACTGCCGTCCTCACAGCCGTTCCCCTCCCACAGAGCCGGGGGGCGCCGCCGGCACCAGCCTCCAGCAGCTAAACCCGCCCCGGCCCGGGGCTAGGGATGGGGCATCCACCACCTCACTGGGCAATCTGCTCCAGTGTCTCACCACCCTCACTGTAAAAAATTTCTTCCTTGTATCTAGTCTAAACCCACCCTCCTTTAGTTTAAAAGAATACATATAGAATGTATTCTTTTTATATTTTATTAAAAATAATGATTAAAAAAAGAAATCTACTGTTACCTGCTCTGCTTGAAAGCTGTTAAAGCAGCCATCCAAAATGGTAACATTGGTTTTAATACAAAACTGGACAGTTTTACTAGCTCTTCAGCTACAGAAAGTGTTTCATGATTCAGACCTGCAAGTTAGCAAAGCAACATTGATAAACTACATGCAATCTATGGTTTACTAATTAATTTTTAATATTTACTCTAAAATATAAGATTATTTCAGCATTTGTAAAGGGAGACTTAAAATTTTTCTGATTTATTTTAACTATGTAAGTACAATGGCAATCATATTTAAGATCAGAAATTGAGTTTCTAATATTGCATTTTTAGTGATAACATAAAATTACACAGTAAAACCAAAAAGTCATGGCTGCTTTTTACCGAGACTGAAAGACTACACGGCAACCGGACCTAGTTTCTGTTGAGTTGTTCTCCACCTACTTCAAATACTTAAAAAAAGTGTAATATATATTAATAATTTTAATTCAGTAAGAATCAGTACAGTAGGATGAACATTTGAACATAGGCACATTGTTCCTGCTTCATCAATCTTCTGTGATGACATTTAGGATAATAAATTAACACTTCATATTTCAGTGACATCATCCAATGAGACTCACAGTTATGAATTCACATTATAAATATTCAAGAGAAAGCTTAAAATGGCAAATGCAACTTGATTGCAGTAGGTGTTTTTTTGAAGCAAATCAACAGCTATAGGATTTAAATTACATGATGATTTGAATGTTATCAGCTTGATTTAGTTCCCAAAGGCCCTGTCTCAGTTCCATGAACAGATGTTCCACTGGCCAATTGATCATGTAGGACAATCTGACCATGACCACCATTGACATCAAGATTCCCCATACACTGTTTTTGGTTTAAAAATAGTAGGAATAAACCAAACAAGGTCTGTAGCCAGGGAGAGGAGAACATTTTAATCTGAAGGACTTCAGGTCCTTCCCTGAGAAAAGCATCAGTGTACTGAAGATGTGTCACCATCCTTTCCTCTGCTTCAGCACTACCTTTCCTGCAAGGTGCAGGGCACTCCTGCTGGGACCCTTGCAGCTGAAACCCACTGATTCTGGAAAAAATTAGATTTTGTACAGGCAAACTAGATGACTGTTACATAAAATGAACTCTATCATCAAAAATCTGGAACATATAGTTGAAGTCTTTTAGAAGCAGTAACATTACACGTTTCAATGTGTTTAATTATTTTAGAATGCAGTATTTTTTGATTCAATAGTAGTGGACCTGCCTACATATTCAAAAGTTGTCCTACAAGCATGATTGATTCATCTAATGAATCAGTGTATATGGGTATCTTAGTTAAGATTCAATCTCAGAATTGTGGAAAATGCATTATTTTCAACTGCACTTTTGGACAACGAAACAATAACAAATATAGCATAATAAAAATTTGCTAATGGTTTAATACTTGCCTGGAAATACATCAAGCTCCTCTAAGCTAACGAAGATCACATAAGGTCGATGTACTAAAATGCATTTAGTTTGCAGAAGATAAGTCTGTAACAACTGACCCAATCCTGCAGTTAAAAAAAGCAGCATAGCACAATATCTAGGGAGAATGCGATAATATATTAGAAAAGCTTATACAACTAAATCTTTTGCAAAGAATCAACATTTATGTGTTGGGGACAAAGGGTTGTTTTGCTCTTTCAAAGAGCATCCAAAACCTATGCTCCCCATCTCTTTTGAGTACGGGCATCTAATAATTAATTGCATTCACAAGCATGAAAAAATAATGTAGAATTAGGAAAAAAACATCAGTGTATTCTACATTAGCTGCTGTTGCTGCTCCTCCTCCTCCTCCATTCCTCTGCCTTTTGTCCCAAGTTACTCCTGACTGCCTTGACAGACAAGGAACTGAGTTTAAAAAAAAGACCTTAAGCTTCCTTTCTTTTCCTGCTAGTAAAAAAACACCTGTCCCAAAACTGACCAGCTTTATAATGGCTGAAGCATTCCATGGAAATCTCTTTCCAAAAGAAGAGGTGGCAGCAGGGGAAAACTGTCAGGATACTACCAGAGGCCTTTGGACATTTTTAGGGTTTTAAAAAATTTTTTTCAATAAGAGCAGTAAGTTTTACTAATGGCTTTTCAAGCACTCTCAGATCTGACTGGTAAGAAAACGAGATTCTTTTTGGTAACTTACTTTGCAGGGATTTCTTGTGGGGATGCAAACCCGTGCCACAAAACATTACGAAGATTCAGACCATATGGAGATCCAATGAATACCCTCAGTACATTCATCTAATTAATAAACAAAGTGATTACTGCATGAGGAAATCTATTATTTATTACCTTGTATCTTTCCCTGACAGAAAATTTCAGAAGTTACTGAGAAACTACAATGTCTACTGTCAAGACAACTGGCCACAGCTTGTCACAGTAACCGCAATTCACTATTTGCAATTCCCAATATTATCTAAAAGGAAATCTTTCAGTTTACTTGTACATGCTCTAGCATATAATACAGGAGGAACAAAATTAGTTATTAGACATTCTGAACAGTTATGACAGGCAAACAAATGAGATCAAGTTTAGCTCTTACGTCTTGTAGTATAAATCTACAATAATTTACAATATTATTAACAATATTACATTAATAGAAATTAACATAAAATACAGAATTTGCATTCAAAGCTGTATTCACAGATCACTGTCAAATAAAAAGGGAAACTTTGTTTTTATTTTTTAACTCTAAGAACTGAACTATTCCATATGCCATCAAATTTCAAGAAATAATCCTTAAAACACTACCAGTCTGGCTAACAATATAAACCTCTACAGTTCACACCCAACATTTTGTCCTAACACAGAATTTATGTTTGTAAAACTGTATGAGAAAGACCACCTACTCTGTTTACACAAGACTGTAAATGTCATCAGAATTTTGGTTTTATTATTTTTTTTGCATATGGGAATGAACAAATTAGTTTCCTCTACTCTGAAAAATTCTAGTGTGGTAAACGTTATAAAGCATCTTACTACAGTGGTGGTGAAGGGGAACACAGCTTATCAGAAACAGCCAGTGCAGGACGTGTATTTTCAAGTAGTGCAACTCAGAAAGAGGCAGACAAGTCTGCAGCTTGCTCACCTCCTTGACAGATATGTGAAATGTCATGTAGGTAGGTTTTTCACATAGAAAGGCAAATAAGAACTTATAAGGTCGCCTTAAAAAATACTTCCATTTACAGTATTCACTATTTTTGCCATATATACCCCAGACTGTAACATGTATAAAATGAAAAAATTTCCAATATATTACAGAATTTGCAAACTCTTCTTCAGTGGAAGCAGAAGCTATGCTTGGAAACCTGCCAGTTGGCAAGAAGAAAACCAGCTCAGTATATATTACTTATTTCAAAACTAGGCACTTACTACAGCTTGTCCAAAGACAATTGCAAGCTGCTCAGAAGCAAGCAAGTCTCTTAGAAGGAAAGGGCAATCTTTACCAGTCAGTAAATACACCTATTAAAAAAAGCAAAATAGATAACACAGGTAATTCAGTATATTTCTTTGTACTTCAAACATACAAGTTGGCTATTTCACCCAGTAACCATTTTCATTATTGTAAAAACACTAACCAAACAAAACCCACCAAATCCTTAAAAAGGCTTTAAATTCTGTAATTTCTTGACAAATTAAAATTTACGGAACATATCAGGAAAGAGCGCATATGCTACTTAATGTTCCCATAGTTAGGCTTTTCACAGTGCCTGTACACATACTTCTCTCCCCCTCAAAAAAAGGAAAGCACAACAAAACCACATAATTAAGGGAATAAACTCTACCCAGGACACCATACTTCATTCTTACCCTAGAAATCTATAGGGTCCATCATTGTTAAAGGAAGGATGTTGTACGAAAAGCAGATTCGTCACTCAGTGTGCAATGAGTCAATAGTCACACACTCAGGAGAGGCATTGCTAATTTATTTCAGGATTGCGCAATCCTGGGTGCTCCGCTTTTCGGACAGCAAGGAGATTGGTGGTTTATCTTCTGATTCTGGCTTTTAACATTTTTTCCTAGTTGGGCAATCTTAGCATCTCTAGTCTCAACTGCTATGAAGCCTTCCATTCTATGTATTGACCCTGATGTTTTTTTCCAATCTTTGGTAATTTTTCATTACTTCAAAATTTACCACCCCACACACTTGGGCAAAACTGGTTTGTCTAGATGTGAAGTAGCCCATTGTTCTTTCTCTGGCATTTCCTTCTCCAGAGCTCCTCATAGAGATTTAACAACCAGCTATTTTATCTTATCTGTGGGCAACATACCCCAGAGTCAAACCCTCTTAAAACAGCTGCTGTTCCCTTCTCCCTAACCTTCATGCCCACAAGTAGTGGTGGCATCTGTTTGTGTGGTCATGTAGCGAAGCAGATCAAGGAACTGATCCAACTGAAAACCAAAAATGGGGGTAGGGAAAAAAGGTGGAAAGGTACCTGGACCAGTTCATCTATCTAGCTTGCTACGAGGCCTTCAAATATTTGCACTCACATAAGGTATAGAATACCAACAAACAAGGCAGATGGCTGTGAAGATTGATTAAACAAACTTAAGCAGTGCTACCACCAATGTTGAACCACAGCCTAATTCACATTCCATCAAAAAGGATTCACAATACAAGTTTCTTAATACCAGTCAGAATTCCTAAGTTTAAGTCACATCACATACACACTCCTTGCCTGGTCATGGAACTCCTGCAGTATTACTCTTTAAACTTTTAACAAGAGTGCCTACCTTTACTAACTACTACAGGGTAAAGGAAAGAGGGAATGTATTAACAAGACAAGTGTTCAAGACTACAAGATGGATCCCAAATCTATCCAGCTGATCAGTTAGGTCTAGAATTTAAGTTGTTAGCTGACTTCTAGATGTTTTTGCAGCACAAGACTCACGTCAAAGCATTTAAACAGATGTACACTTTGCGAACAGAGCTCTGAGGAAAGAAGTTATCTAGCAGACCATTTTCAGCGACACGCTGCTGCCTCTCCTCACAAAAGTTACTACATCATCAGATCTATGGAAGGTATGCTGCTTTCTGTTTCAGTTAAATGAAATCAGAGTAACGAAGACCTACTATTATGTACACTGATTAAGCAAACTTTGCTCTTTTTTAATGAAATTGGTTAGTAACAGCATCGCACAAGCAACTTTACCAGCACAGGTGAAGGAGCCCCAGATGTTTCCATTAGCACAGCTGGGTCCAGAAAAGAACATCTCTCCAACTCATAATGCAGCTGGGCTATTTGTATACTACTACAGTACAGGGTAATTGCACTTCTTCAGCATGCCAGAGCTCTTCGTGAGCCAAGAGCTCATTCCCATCTGATAAAGTCAAACCTACAACAGACTCCACATGTTGGTACTTACATCACCCAAGGCTCGCTCCAAGCATGATGTTAGTTTCATTAAGCCAAGAGCAACTTCTGTAGCTTGTGTATATTGCAGAACATCAAATACTTCAAGAAATAACTGTATGATTGGGGAGATGAAGAATGTTGTATTAAAATATTCAGAAGAAAAAACCAAATTGTCAAAAGCACACAGAAACCTAAATATGCCTCTGTGCTAGTTGCTGTGCAAATGTAGAAAGAAAACCATGCCAAGGAGACAAAACTGTGGATGTCTGGAAAGAAACCGCCCTAGAGCACCTCTTGTATTTTCAGCCACAATGTATCTAGTGCCTTACATCTCTAAAAATTAGCAACAATAACTTTACACCGTAAAACTTGACATTAAGCACAGATGATTAGAAAAACAAAATCCTACCATCTTAGGTCAAAAGAGGTCCAAAGCACCTCATGTTCTCTTTGTGATAACTTATATACAATCTAATTACAAAGTCGGGAAAATTAGAAGCAACTACATGTCAGAGAAAGACAATTAGTTACAAATTCTAAGTATTTTGGTTCATTGATATCTCGTGTGTTCTTACATTAAACTTCCACAAAGGGTTCATGCTGAAATACAAATCGTCAACAGATACTTCCATACCTCTTTGTAGTTTGTCCAGCGGAACCACAATGCATACTGAATTACAAATTGCTCCTTGGTCAGAGATTTGAAGTGCAAATTAACAGATTCACACACAGGTCCTAATGATCGTATGCTTTTGATATAATCCACACTTTGATCTTAAATTGAAAAACAGAAGGTGATTAGAGTGCCAAACTTCCCGAAGGTCCAATATTTTAAAACTCAGTAAAACCTGCTACAGTTTATGTACATATCCAGCACAGAGAATTTTATCCAGACTATTTTAGCATGACTAGTACACTACAATTTACTGTCCAAAAGATCACACAGATAAGATAGAGAGAAGTGCAGTGTGAATCCAAGTAATATTGAATACCTTCTCCAAATTAAANATCACTATGTTCTGGTTTTGTTGAAATGGGAATAAATAATAATAATATAATATATATTATAATAATATAATAATAATAATAAATTACACATAACCAAGCTGGAAGCTAGTGCAGGCTCAGAGAGCTCAGTCAAGTTGCACCACTTACACCCTTTAAAGAACACAGATGGATGTGGTACCTTACAGAGTGGTATCACTGCTCCTCTTTGGTAGGGCGCTTTTATAGGAAAATAAATGCTTCTGATTTACTGAAAGATACTGCTTGAGGCAGAAACACATATCCTTTTTACCATCTCTGGAAATTATTAACAGAGCTTGCATGATGCAATTTGTCAAATTAAAATTCAATGAGTTCATCAGGGCATAAATACTTTCTTTTGGTTAAAAAACAATTATAAACTGTTCTACATACAGAAGGGAAACCAAATAGTACTTCTGTACAAGCTAAAGTTGAGGAAACAAAACCAGAAGCAACAGTAGGAATACTGATGGCCCCAGAGTGTTTTAAATTCACTGCAAAAGGAATATAAAGAACACAGAAGAAAGCTATTTATGATGTAGGAGAGAAGGGGCGCTTGAAACTGGGAACCAAGATGAATGAGGAAGCGAAGGAGCAGCTACTTAGGCAGCATAGATTACATGAATCTTAGGAGCCAGCAATAACCAAATACCTAACATGGATGAAAAATTTAAAGGTCCTTCCAGATATGAACTGTATGTACACAATCTGCAGCAAAGCCAATGCTGTACTGTAATAAAATATTGTAACTAAGCTAGGATGCTGTGAACTGTACTGAGGCTCTGCATCAGTCTTAAATTTATCACTGCTACAGCAGGTAAACACCAACCTGATTCAAGGTAACACACATGCTCTGTAACAGCTTGCCAACATACTTCACCACTTTCAGACAAAATACTATTAATATCATAGGTGTCTTTTTTCTCAAATCCAAGTTTGCAAATCACATAATGCACAGGTGGAGAAAGACAAGTAGTGACTGAGTCTGGCAACGGCATCTAGAACACACAAAAAAGTCCTTGCATTCAGAAAGTACATGAGAACAAAGAATATTATTATTAAAGCATATCCGTAAGCACAGATACACAGACAGTAACACAGCACTTGTCAACAAGTTGTTAAGTTTTGCAATGCACCTTTCATCTATGCGTATGGTGGGAGGAACTCTCTGAGCAGAACCACTTTGTGGAAAACTGAGGGGAAGGAGGAGGGGAAGGATTGCTCTATTTGCATAACGCCAGGATGGTATATTTCTGAATGGGTATATCTACTAAACTGATGTCAAGACAGACTGAAGCAAAAGAGCTCAGTTTATATATAAATTCTGCCTAATCTCTGAGCTGGTGGGAAAACTGATGCTACTTCAAGTAAAACCAAGAGCTTTAGGCCTTACGACCACCGATATCATTGGCGGGGGCGAGGGGAACATATGAATTCTGCGTGAACTAGTAGCAACGGCAGAACAATCTAAGTATAAATATTACATGCATGAGTCTCAACAGAAAGACGGACTTATTCAGAAGCAGACATCTAAATTAAAGGATCTGCAAAGATAAAACCGCTCACGCTAACAAGGAGGAATATGCTTCCGATTTAGTAAAAGAAGTCACGCTTCCTCATTAATTGAGAAAGCAGACAAGAAATTGTTTACAAATGAAGGATCACAACAAATAGAAAAAAAATACACTACAGTTATATTAAATAAGAAAAAAATCCTCTTTAATTAGGTGGTGGAATTGACCCTCACAGTATACAACTTCTGAATTCATGGCTTAAGGAGAGACTATGTATTTATATGGGTAACAGCACAGAGCAAGTTTGACAGCTTCTGTAATGAACCGGTATTAGATGCCGTCAGGAGTACCCTATCTACTATTAAAAAAAAAATAATCTAAAACACACGATTCAGTCCTTCACCTTATTTTGAGGCACCCCCCCGTGCCACTGCCAGAGACAGGAGGCCGGAGCAGAACCTGAACTGCCACAGCCACCCTTTATTGCCTACACAGGCCAGGGAAGGAGCAGGCAGCTGGCTCCTGCAGGGAGGGCCCGTGACCCTGCCCGGGTTCCCCCGGGGCCCGCGGGGTGGAGGGCGGCGCCAGTCCCCGGCCCAGAGCGCCCCTCCCGCTCACGGAAGCCGCCGCCGCCGCCGCCCCACCCCGCCATGGCGACCCGCCGCCGTTACCTCCGGTACTGCTGGGCTCCGCCCGCTCCTGCGTCACGACGCTCTGCTAGCGCGCGGCGTCACGCCCGGCTCGCGCGGGAAGAGCCCCACCCTGGCACGGGGCTGCGCCACGCCGCCGAGCGCGAAGGCGGCGTCTCGCCGCGGCCCGTCGCCGGGAGCGGGCGGGGAGGGGGCCGCGCCCTCCCGCCTCCCCCGCGGAAGTCGGCGCTGGGGCCGCCAGCCATGGAGAAGCGCTCCAAGACGCCGCAGGTCGCTGCCGCCGCCGCCCCGGAGGGAGGAAAGCGGCGCCAGGGCCTGGCGGATAAAGACAGCATGAGCGGCTGCCTGGGCCTNGGTGGTGGATGCCCCATCCCTAGCCCCGGGCCGGGGCGGGTTTAGCTGCTGGAGGCTGGTGCCGGCGGCGCCCCCCGGCTCTGTGGGAGGGGAACGGCTGTGAGGACGGCAGTAACGGCCATAACGGCCGCGCCGCGCGCCTGTCACGTGGCCCTCGCCTGAGGCGGGGGCGGCGGCCCGGGGCTGGAGCGCGTCCGCTGTCGGGGGAGGGATGGGGCTCGGGCCCGTAGCAGGGACGCCTGCCCCTCTGCTCCGCTCTGGCGAGAGCCCGGCTGGAGCGCTGCGTCCAGCTCTGGAGCCCCCAGCACAGACAGGGCATGGAGCTGCTGGAGCGGGCCCAGAGGAGGGACACGAAGATGATGAGGGGGCTGGAGCACCTCTCCTATGAAGACAGGCTGAGAGAGTTGGGGTTGTTGAGCCTGGAGAAGAGAAGGCTGTGGGGAGACCTTATTGCAGCCTTCCAGTACTTAAAGGGGGACTACAGGAAAGATGGGGACGATCTCTTTAGCAAGGCCTGTTGTGACAGGACAAGGGGTGATGGTTTTAAGCTAAAGGAGGGTAGGTTCAGACTGGATACAAAGAAGAAATTTTTTACAGTGAGGGTGGTGAAGTGCTGGCCCAGGCTGCCCAGAGAGGTTGCAGATGCCCCATCCCTGGAAACATTCAAGGTCGTGTTGGACGGGGCTCTGAGCAACCTGGTCTAGTTGAAGATGTCCTTGCTCACTGCAGGCGGGTTGGACTAGATGACCTCTAAAGGTCCCTTCCAACCCAAACCATTCTATGATGGTACCACATGTGAAAGAACCTGGGGTGCGGTGTGTGATTAAAAGGTGAGTGCAATCGTGTGATAACTTGTATCAGAAATGCTGTTCCTATCTGGTTTGCATCCCTTCCGGGATAGTTCCTCCCCTTTCTGCTTGGTTGGAGGCCACGTTCCCGTCCACCTTGCAGTTGGTGTGCTGCCTTCTGCAAAGGGAGGCGAAGTTGTTACCTTGTGAAGGTAAAAAGAAGGCAAGGGTGGTCTTCCCTTTGGTAGTGCAGTCTTTCTGACTTGGGGTGCTACTGTAAGTTCTGTAAGTTAGGAGAAGGTGTGCCCTCTTTTGAAGAAATAAACACAAACTGTTTCTTTAACTTTAAAGCCACTACTGGTTGTTAAAACAGATTTATTAACAAACAGCATTTCTTTCAAATAGCAAAAGTTTTCTTCTCTGAGCATACTTACTTCCATGTGTCTGTCCAAGGTTAAGCCAACCTAGTGGAGTCCAGTGACATAACAGGCTTTTGTAAAGTCAAATGCAAAGTCGGCTCTTCAATTTTGAGAGGTTCTTTCAAGAAGGATGTAAATATTATATAGAAATGTAATTGCAACATTGTACTAAAACTTGCTATTGCAGTATTTCTGTTGTGAAATACAAAAGTAGGTTAATTTATTAACCATTTGTGTGGAGATATCAATAAGGGTTTTTGGTTGCCTCATGAGTAAATGGCTTCTTGGACATGAGGAAATGATTATGAAAACTTCTGTCACTAACAATAGCAGTTAAACTTGTAAGTAACAGCACTGTTAGAAGTCATGTGCTACAGACATGAATTTTATTCCACCTGTAATGGTACAGGCTGAAGATGTGACTCATGCTAAACTGTGTTAGCAAAGAACTGCTGTTTGGATTGTGACCTTTTTCACGGCTTCATTTATGCTGACACAGATTGGGATGCTCATTTGGGCAGCTGAGATGGTGGACTTGAGGTGCTTTTTATTCTGTTAGAAGACCTGTGGTGAGCAGGTAGGGGCTGTAGTCTTCATATATCTGAGCTTCAGTTAGAAGAGAATGAGAGTCCACAGCCTAGGTGCAAATGTGTTTGCTCCTTGCGTTTTTAGTGTAGTACTATTCAGAGTTTGCATTGTTGCCACATCATCAACAAACACCTGCAGCCAGTTTGCACTAGGGCTGCCAACATCACTGTTTTTTAACAGAATTATCTAACAGTAAGGTACCAGAGGAGAGAGATAGGTAATGTCCACAGTGTTGACAGGGCTAATGTGAAAGTGATTTCATAGAGAAGAAACTGCATTGCTTCCCTTATTCTCAAACTCCTATGACAAAGATTTGTGAAACCCTGAGTACTGCATCTTTTCAAATAATTCTTACTAGACCTTTATATTACTCATAAGTGTATCATTTCTTTCTATACTTCTTGGTGTAAGCCTTGCACTGTGGTGTTAGATCACTTTGATGCTCTTTTCTGCTCCTCTGAGAAGGAGCTGATGATTTTCTCTCAGCTAAGTTTGAGCTGTAGTCAGGGAGTGGAGCAAGGGGCTGAAGAGTCAATAAAACTTGAAGGTGGTTAGTTAGGAGGTAGCTGGTATGCAATACCACCGTCTGTAGCATTTGTTGTAATCTCATCAGTTCCATGTGCTTTTCTGTCTTGTTTTGTTATCATTTTACAGTTCTGTTTTAAGCCAGCCATGGAGGACAGCAGGTGACATCTTTTGTGTGTCATCATCTGACTTGCTGATTGCATTCATAGAGGGCCCAGTTTTATTGTGTGTTGGAGAGAACAATAGTATGCAAGCTGGATGGGGAGAAAACTTGGATCTTCAGAGTTCTGATGACAAATAAAAAGAAGTACTACTCTGTTTTTAAGTTACAAGCAAAATTACAAAGCTTGCAAAATGGAGCATATTTTTTTATTAATGAGCAAATTAATTCATTAATACATAAGGCATTTGTTTAGTAGCCTCACAAGGACTGAGGACAAGTAAATTATGTAGTAAATGAACGGAGCATATATTTTGGGTTTTGTGTTTGAATGAAAAGCTTGAAGTTGTAGTTAACAGTCTTAGACACACATGTTAATATCTGTAAGTTTCTACTTGGAAAATGGAGTGGATTCAGAGTGCAAGTACTGAGTGTCTGACTGAGTTTAAATGCAAACTCCATTTGGATTTTGGTGGAAAAGAAGTTAAAATTGAGCGGAAGTTAACAACTGGGGGGTTTTTGTGTTTTTTTTTTTTTTTTTTTGTTTTGTTTTGTTTTGTTTTTTGTTTTTTTCCCCAGCCAAAGCATTAGTGTCAGAACAACCAGAAGAAGATAACCATTTTCTAGCTTTTTTTGTGACATATTTCTAGACCTGTTTTTTCCTCTTAACTACACACCATAAGGTATTAGTTAGAGACTGGTAAATGCTAAAATATTGACATGTGATGTGGACTTTTTATTATTTTCCACAGACAAAAGGAAAAAGGACACAACCAAATTATGAAGCTTCAGGTGTGGCTCCAATGGAAGAAGAGTGTTTTGGTGATTCAATGAAAGCTAAGCTATTGGCTTTCAAAGCTAATAGGGCAAAGATAAGACATGCTAATACATACAGACTGGAGTCACGTAATAAATTTCGGGATTATTTAGTAAGAGACAAAGCTCAAGCAATACTAACGGTATAGTATTCTTTTTAAACTAATTGTTTAATTTTACTGCAAAAATAGCTTGTCTTGCAAAGATTATATTAATGGAACAGTGTAAATTGCATAAACTTAAACCTATGCATAAATCTTTGCAGGCTTCGAGTTTTGGCACACAAATGTAATGTGAATATGCTCCGTTCTGCGAAGTGCAGAAGGCCCTCTGCAAGGTCGCCAATGAGCATGTGCTGTTAAGATGGAGCTGAAGCTTCTTAAACTCTTACCCATTTCAAAGTCAAATTGAGCTATAGCGCAGTGCAAAGCACCCTAATCTGCAGAATATCCAGTTATCCAAAGATCCTGACCTTCATTTGTAGCATTCTACTCCGTCAATTAGTTCTACTAACACCACGTGATCTGCGTAAAATGTATATGGTGTCCTTGACAGTCTCACTGCCACATACAGAAATTAAGCAAAAATGAAGGAGAACGATCTGTTTGGATAATATGGAGCTATTATTGATACCTGGAATAGGTATAACTGACTCTTGTAATTCTGCTGTCTGGAAGGCGTGCCTTGGGTATTTGGAACAAGTATTTGTAGCACTATTTTCCAGTGAACCAAGCCCAAAATGATGGAGGAGAATACACTCCTGTTCGTTAAACGGAGATTGGCTGGATGTGTTTGTCACTTTCAAAAAATAGATTAGAGTAAAAATAGCGCAGCCTTTGCTGTTAGAGAGCATCATCTGTATTGACTCTTCTACTCATTAGTTCTTCTAACATTCTTGTAATGGAAATGACTGTAAAAGCTTTTTTTGCAAAAGACTGCCAGGATGAAAACTAAGATCTTTCAAAATTGTTTTTGATAGAATAAACTTCAACAAGCCAAATACGATGGAGTCTCTAGTCCTTCCTTGTGTGCTTCAATCTCAGAAGAAATATTAACGGCTGTGAAGGAATTGGACTTTGACCGTTATAAGTACGTGGTATCAGTACTAATTGTGGAAAAGGCAGGCCAGGCAATAAATGTAAGCAAGCATATTATTCATAATATCTTTTGCAAATTGAAAATAATGCTGTCTACTAGGTGTTCATCCGCATTCAGCAGCTTAACTAGTTTGAGGTGGTCTTGAAGCCTGTGGGCTCTTTTTGGAGAGTAGTATGCCAGGCGACAGTTTAAGGAGCTGCTGTGAATCTACCTAACCCTGTGAAGGTTGTCATCTTTCTGAGTTCAGTAACAGTGGTAAGCAGCCCATGCTGCTCTTCCCTGTCAAGCAGTTATTTCTGCTGTGTGCTGTGCCAGTACAATTGCATGACTGCAGTCCATTGTCTTTTTCCAACATTTGGTTTGTTTGACCTCCAGTTGGGTCGTCGCATTCGGTGCAAAATGCTATGCAGTTGTAGCGTGGGGTGACGTGGAAAGGAACGGGTGGCAAGAAAAAGGGATGGAAACTGTTTTGACTGTAGCTGCCACCAAACATGCTCCTGGGACTACAAATTAACATTAGTTGTCTGAACTTGGCACGCCCAAAAGTATTCTAGACTTCCCTGTGTTGTGTTTAAAATTACAGGGTATTGCAAGCTCCCACTGGCATTCAGAATACTTCTAGGTATCTTGATGAGTGTCAGAGTTCATCATCAGCTCTTAAAACTCAATGAAACTGTAACTGTTTTTAGTGGGTTATGTGAAACAGTGTTTGAAGGGATCTCAGCTTCGGTAACTCGGCCAGTGGTGGGCCGCCTTCTACCTCCTTTTCTGGTGCTGTCTCGCAGCACACTGCCGCTGAGGTTGTACTTTGGCTGAGGAGCTGTGGGTTAAAACAGATTACTGAAACATTAACTGAGTTAACCTTTTTTCTCCCGAGGAATAAGTTTATGCCAGCAGTCAATTAACACATGTTAGCTTTTAAAATAGTTTTATCAAAAAAGCTGAGAGCCCAGTAACTGGTCCTGAGCAGACTGGAATAAGCTGGAGATGAAGGAGGGGGGGATGTTGACTTCTTAGTTGTATGTGTTCACCAAACTAATGTCTATTTTGTTGCTTTTAAAGGGGTGCTGATACAGCACCCCAAAGTGCTAACAGGTGAACATGAGAGAGAATTGAGTTTTTGGTGTAGAGATTTTTGGATCTATCAGGGTGGAAGCTTTGCTGTGAAGCAAGAACATGTATTTTAACATCGAATAGGACTTGTTAATTTTCACGGTAATTTTGCAGTTGTTGTTACTACTTGCAACTCTCATAATGCCATAATATCAGTATTTATATAATGCTGTGTGTTCTTTTAAAAAAACATAAAACCCGTGCTGTTTGTAGATTCACAAATAGCTTTTTCTTTTCTTTCCTTTAGGTTGCCAGCAGATGGGTCTGGGATGTTCAAAGAGACACTTGGGTTTCAGCTAAATGTGAAACTGAAACATTTATTGCACTGGCTTTGGTAATGGCTTGTTATTATGAGTAATAATCTAAAAGCCACACCTGGTTTTGTGCAGCGCATTACCTGGTGTATTTGAAAATGTTCAGAATGTCATTATTTTAATACTAATTTTTGTGCTAATGCCGCTGGCACATTGAAATTGACTTATAGTTGAGATAATTTTGCTCGTTTTTCTCTGTTAAAAAAAACCCAACAAATCCAACCTCCCAAAAAACCACTTTTGAAATGTGTGTATGGTTGAGTACATATGGGCTTCATCTGTCATAACGCTCTGCTGTGGAAGTTGAAGCAGCTGGTGTAAGGCCAAACTTTGCAAAATTTTGAACGTTGCTTGTCTGTTGCATGCCTGGAGTTGTTAACAAATGTTTACAATAAATTGCAGGTACCGTATTCTTAAAAGCATGCTCTTTGTAAAAAAAGGCAGTGTTCAGGTTTTTTTTCTAGTTGCATCTCTGACAAAATGCCTGTCTGTGTAGAAACCTGGCCGGGGGGGAAGCTGTGTTTTGCACAGGTAGAAATTGTGCAAATTTCCAATCGTTTGCCTTGAATGAAGTGTGACTTCAGCCGTTGGCTTCCCTGGGCCTTAGAGTCGCATTAAATGTCAGCTGCGTTCAGGCTGGTGGCCAAGTCCTGAATTGGGGGGCTTTGATCATTTCGGTTGAGTGGCTTCTGGCAGCAACGGCAGGAGGGCGGTGGGGTCAGTAACGAGGCTACTAGTGGCCGGTCCGGAATGGGCAAGGATGGGGCAGGCTCCGGCGGGTCTGCGCAGGGCGAAGGCACCTGCTTTTGGAGCTGCCGTGTCTGGAGATGGGGCGCTGGTGCCTTTTCCATCCACGTCAGTTGCCTTGTTGAGAGCTGAAAAATAAACGTGCGCCAAGAGGGGCGGGGGCGGCTGGCGGTGCTCCTGCGCGCCCCGAGCCCGGGCGCAGGGCCCGGAGCCGCCGG
>VZTV01023572.1:718-13360 GCA_013400875.1 Anhinga rufa | reverse complement strand
TGGGTGGAGGTCAATGGCAAACCCTGTTCACAGTTGCACTACTGGCTTGACACAATGAAAAAAAACCATGCAAGCGTTTGTTTCTACCTAAGCTACTCTTACTAAAACTTATTTACAAATATTTTTCTGTGCTAAAATTATTTTAAACTGTATTATTTATTAAACATTCGCAATTTGTTTTATAACAAACAGTCTAGGTGCCAACATCTCAAAAAAATACAAAACTCCTGTGTATCAGAAAAGAGACCAGGTATTCAAAAAATGCTTCAATTTCTGTTTTAAATGCCATAATCTTAGCACAAGTATTGTTTGGCATCTATCAAAACAAGCAAGAAAACAAATAACAGAAAAAAGAAAAAGATGAAAAATTCAAAGTCAACAGGTAAGAGGAAGGCATGGAAAATGAAAAAGACAGGGACTGAGATGGAAGGAATCTGTAGGTTGCTCCTGTCTTTAATACAGGTTTCCTTTAGGCATCTTCATCCTGCCACTTCTGGAAAAAAAAATCCCAATAGACTCATTTTTTCCTGAGCTTTTCTGCTTTTCACGTGTGACCCTTGCCTTTGCAGAAGGAACTGCAGATGACTACATGTCAAGCCTTAGAGTGGAGGCTAAAAGATGGCATGTTATTTTTCCCATGCATGAGAACCCTCCACTTTTTGTGAATGGATCCTTTGATAATCTCCTTTGGTACAATGACAGTCTGTAATTGCTGGGTATTTGATCTGCTAACAAAACATCTGTTTCGAGGTTCTGTGGATTTTCTAGAATCAAGCTAATTCTTCTTTTAAAGACATTTGAAATAATAACTTATGGTCCAAAAGCAGTTGGAAAATTTAGGTTTTTCTTCTTTGACTCCTTTATTGTTGATATTGGAGATAATTTTAATTCAGTACAAGCTTGTTTCTGTGCTTTGCAGCCCAAAGATGATGCACTTTTCCTGAATGAGACATAGTCACATCCAGTATGTGGTAGTTATTGCCAAGTCTTTTGCTGAATTTTTGCTCTATTGCAGTTATAGGATGCATGGGTAGGAGAAAGTCTCTAGCAGTAGTATTTACAAGCACCTCTTCCAGGCCCTGTTCTAACTTCTGGGTTTATTTTCTTTGCCTGGTACTTGAAGGTCTGCATATAATGATTACTGATTTGTCTAATTAGGAGATGATAATTTGGACCTTGCTGAATGAAAGGCGATGGGCAATGAAGGGCATATGGTTGGAGTGAAGTTGTAAGAGAAGCCAGACTTTCCTTTGCACATGAGCTGAGTTTACCATGCAATTGCTTAGGTCGACATTTAAGTCTGTCCTAACAGATGGAAAGGTTTGTGTTTGCTAGTCCCTGGTGTTGCTTTGCAGTGTATTGCCGTGACACGCTCATAGCTGTTATGTGGTGAAGACCAGGGATATCTGCTGCTCCTAGACTTTCTCCACCACGATGTCTCTACTAGCCTGTGAACTTCTGGGGACTCAGCAGTCATCCAGGATGCTCCAAGATTTAGCAAAAGTTTAATTACTGAAAGGAGCTGGGTGGTTCAGATGGGTTCGGTTCCCTCCCTTGCTTCAAAGTCATTAGTAGACACTGCTGTCTGCAGTGAGGAGCTCTTTTGTGGGTAAGGACAGCAGTCCTATTGATAGCTTGTGTGAAGAGATTGTCCACCTGTGGAAATACTTCTGAAAAAAAGAACAGAAAATTTTCTTATTTCTAATTTTCTTATCTCTACATGCTTTACATGAGAAATATAAGTAAAAGAAAAAGTTGGTTGATAGGGAACAGTCTGATTAACTAATAGTCTTCATCTATATTTTGGCACCCTGGGGAGGAAGCAGGCTCTTAAGCCCACGTAATATCAAGCATGCAAGATCCTGATTGGACCTCGAGGTACTATCCATGACTGCATGACCATTAGCATTGCAACGCAGCAGAGAAGAGCTGCTGTTCAGCATTTGCTACATTATTTAAGTATAATTTAAAATGCTGTGTGGTATTTTTGTGACCTTATGCATTGGAGAGTAACTAGCTTCTCCAGCCCTTGACAGGTTACTCACCCTGCAAGACACCATTTTGAGATATTAGCCATTGACTACTTAATTGTACCTCTCTTATCCTTTCACCCTTAAAACCCCTGTGTCTGCCCTGCAACTGGAAAGATTGAGACATTTTTCTGAGGCTGTAGCTGTACTAAATATACAGGTATCCTTTTTCATATACTAGTACAAGCTGATGCTGTGAGCTGTAACATCCAAAGCTGGAGGAAAATGTAGCCTTTGTGGCACTCCTAAGTCAAAGAGCAAGAAGGGGCTTTTTTTTTCTTTCTTTTTTTTTTTTTTATTTTCACTGTTAAACTGCTCTTGGAAATCAAAACACGCTGTTGATATTTTGGGAAAGGGTTCATTAAAAATGAATTCAGTGACCATAAATCAAGTTTTGCACAAGAATTCAGCTGTGTATAGGTTTGCTGAATCCGCATGATAAACAGTTACAAGACGCAAGATTGCTACAGAAGGATATGTGGTTGGGGTACAGGGGAGAGCGGACAACTGCACAAGAAAATCAATTATGGGCAGTGTACACCCCTTTTATTCTCAATCATAAGGCCAGTACACATGTTCACAGTGAGCATTACACAGGGCTGTATTTATTAAGACACACAATTCTTTCATTTGGTTGGTCCCTGTAGCAAAACCACAATGCCACCACAGAAGAGACGGCCCCAATCATGCTCACCTCAGCTGCCCTTTCAGCCACCACAAGCCCTGCTTCCCCTGAACAAAAAGGCAAAAATGTTGTTGTTTGCATAGCCTAAAAACAGATTGTGCCTTAGGAAAATAGCCAGAGGAAAAAACTGCTTCAGAAATACTGAGAAAAGGCTAAAAGATGTTGTGCAGCCCTCAGCTATGCACTCCTTGCAGAAAAGACTTTTGTTTGAAAGCTACGTGTAAATCTATAGCATGTTTATAGAGCTGTTGCTGTTTGAAATGTAATTCTCCTGTGCATGTTGTTGTATGTGGGGATTTTATTTTACATAGGCTATGGCTGCCGTAGGTAGAAGGATGTTGGTATTGTAATTATGGTCAATGCTGCAGCATTTCATTCAATAGATCATGGTGCTGCTTAGGCATACTGAGAGGATTAAGAGACAAAAGTCATGGATTATTTGTTATGAGAGTGCTGTTTTGAAAAACACATGGAACAGTAGGACTTTACTAGCAGAATACTCCTGACCACTCCTTTCCTTTGCACTTACCCATCCTCCTTTTCTGCCTGTGTTTCTCCCCATTTCTTCTTTCTTGTCTTGCATTTCCTCTCCCCTTAGTTCATTTCAGCTACAAAATTATTCCTTTTTCTTCATCAACTCTCCTCTTTTTCCTGTTTACCTCCTCTGTTTCATTTTCAGAGGTAGAATGCTAGACAACAGTCAAACCTAGACAATTCTTGGAGAGCTGCATCAGGAGTTTGCTCCAGAGCCAGATACCTCAACTTTGGAGGTCATCCATCAACTGGATGATCTCAGAGGGGCAACACCAATATGTTCATGGCAGATAGCATGCTAAATATACCCTACCATGCTTGGAAGTCTGGTGTCCCTTTTATTTTGGCTCCATCTAGGTCTATTGTTCCATTTTCATAGGGACAGTGACATTTTGGTCATGAAAAGAGTCCCTAAGGTTGTGTAAACCCATGGCCAGTAATAGAGACTTGAACCTGTAACTTTCTGCATGTACATAACATTGCTCCAGATCATAGTTCAGCTAATCTGAAAGGCAGTTCAGAAGAGTTTGACTGTAAGGCCTTGAGGTGGCAGCTCTTATCAAATATGACTATTGTTGAAACACATTTCTGCATTTTGAAAATGTTTAGCCTACATAATAAATCTCTGTTTAAAGTTCTGCTAAACTCCCCTTTCTGCCTTTCATTCTAATAATAAATAAATTGTTTGCCTAACATTTGAGGAGATGTTTATTTTTTTCCATTGCAGAAGAAATTCTCATGGAAAACACATTAGCAGCCTCGGAACAAAAGACACAGAACGGGGAATTTCCCAGTGCATTCCACCGCCTGATTGTTCTGCTCTGTGTTGAGAACCAGTTGGTGTGCTCATTTTTAACTACATGTTTTTGTAGACAGTCATCGGGCTGCTGAGTGGAAAACACAACAAGAGCTCGCATGAGCAAAGAGCATCTAGAGAAGAGCCGGGCTGAGCGGTTGGATCGTGCACTTGTTTAGCAGTCCCGGTGTGGATTCAGTGTATCTCAAAAGTACCAAGAGCTGGGATACCTGCCCCTGCAGCACGTATTTTGTCATTACAGTCCAGCACAGGAAGGCACAGGGGAAGTATAGGTTTTCTGAGACACAGTAATTCCTGCGTTTATTAGGTTATTTGACTGGGATGCCACATTACATGATTTTTATGAGTTCACGTAACTGGTAGGAAAAGAAACACCAGGTTTCATTTAGAAGCAGAAGGAGAGACCATATTAGTGTGAGAAGAGTGGTTCCTTTCTGGCTGTCATGATAAGAGCTCCCAGACCTGCGTTAGTATATTTCAATTACTTTTGCCAAGTCAGAAAGCCACCAAGAGGTTAGGTGGCTGAGAGGTGGCATCTCTCCTGTCCTTGTGGCACTTATTTCATCGTCATGTCTTTGGCCCTTTATGGAGAGGGACAGTGTATGATGATGATAGGGATGTCAGAGACAGCACAACTGCTGAGTGAATCACATTACTGACCTTGCAAGCTTCTGAGCGCTTATTCTATGGGAACAGTTGTTGTGAGCAGTTTATGCCAACAAATAGTTAGATTTGATATACCTAAAGTCTCGGTGATGTGGATATAGTCATGCATACTATCGTATCTGAAAGTTTCTGTAGAAAAAGTACTACTCCTCCCAGAAAGCTGGTTAGGATGCCTCTGTAGATACCTATGGAGAGCTTTCTGCACCCTGTGTCCTCTGGCAACGTTACCTCTCAGAGGGGGTAAGCACGAGCTGCAGTCATTTTAGTCATCTCTTTTTTGGCGTGGCTGGTGTATGAATTCTGTGTTGTATGTTATCTTCTCCCCGTGATCTTGTGCATGTTCAGTGCTGTAGCGCTCCAATGTATGCAGCAGTTTGTCTTCCCACCCTGGCAGTGTGTGATGGTTGTCACCTCCCCATAGACTGGGAGCCTCTGCGTGCGAACACGTTCCTGCAGCCCCGTGAGTCAACTTCTGGCGACGCTTCCCGAGGCAGAGATGGAGTCAACATCTCTGGAGTGTGAAGGAGCGTGACCGACTCCTGACATCTCTCCATCAGGACCATACGCAGTCTTTGCTCCCAGCTGGTGGGTGGAGGGGATGTGTGGAGCTCTAGCAGTGGCGCTGGGGCAGGTGTCCATTTTTCAGGAGGCATTTGCGGGAGCAGAGCCACAGTAAGCAATTATGTCTATACTGCAGAATAAACAGGATCTGAATGCTGATGAATCAACCAAACAGTTAAATTGTGTAATTTGGAAATGTGGCTACTATACCCCTTCGGTAATTAATTTTCTCGTATATCCTGTGCCAAGTTCCCAAACACAAGGAGAGCTTTCTGACCGCTGCAAGGTGTGGCTGGACTGTAACACTCTGTGCCACAAATTCCTTGGCCACTTAGTGCCCTTTGAGGAAATTTGCCCTAGCAGTTCAGCAGTGTTTTCTGCACAACAAATATGCTGCAAAGGAGAGGGCTATGTACGAAGCCTTCATTACTCAGAGAATTAGAGAAGACTTCATCCACTGCCTGAGCTCTCTGCCCTGTGACTAACTTTGCTTGGCATGTAATAGGATGGAAAGCTAAAACTCAGACCCTGCAGTCAGCCAGGTGGTAAATTATCACCTTCCCACATTCTGCTAACTTTTTTCTTCTTTCTGTGAGTGAATTAGCATAGGGTCATAGGAAACCAGGTTTCACAGAAAAGTCTAATGAAAAATGGAAGTGGGGAATTTTTAATCCAGGAAAGAAAGTTGGAAAGAGTTAAGGACACAAAGGCAGGCTGGGGAGGCACAGAGTGGTGTGTTTGGCAGCAGAGCAGCTTAGCTCTGTGTGCGCATGGGGCCAGAGATGCAGGTCTGAAAAAACAAGCTGCCGGGAGGTATTTCTTTGGCAAGGTCTCCAGGCCAAATCTTTGGCCACAAAGCAGCATTACCAAAAGTGACCTTAAAGCTTAAGAGGGCAAATCCTGTGACTCAGAGACGTTTCGGCTTGGTGTGGCTAGCTCTGACAGTTTTTCTGACAGGCTCTAAATGCACGGGGCGAAATGCCTGAGAGCATAAAGGAGACACCTTTTAGCAGGGAAGGAGCCTGACAGAGGTTTGATGGGAAAGGTCTGAAGTTCAATACATGCTCTGATGTCTGAGTGGTGCACTCCTCAGGGGTCCAAACCTGCTGGTGTAAAATAGAACATCTTTATAGCAGCTCTAATTTGTGCTGATGGCTGAGTTGGCCTCCGGCCAACGCAAAGTTGGGGCAAGCAGAAGGAAGGCTTGCAATCACCTCTTCCTCTCCACCAGAGCCGTCACTGTGCCGAGCATAAGCTTGGCTCAGTGTGGGACTGTGTCACTGAATGCTTCATAACAGAATGCATCGGGTCCAAAGCATGCATTCTGGTCTATCAGATAAGCAATATGCCTTTTTAAAATTGTCACCGGCACCTTTATACATGCCAATTCTGGTGATAATTGCTGAATTTCTACATTTAGAGGAAGCAAGCGCTTCATTAATATCACAATGTGCTATTGTTTATTGCACGTGTTCTGTTCCTTCTAAATATAGAATTTAGGTAATTATCACTGTGGCTATTTATTTACTCATTACAGTTCAAATGTAGATACATAAGATCTTGCAGTAATATTTATTTTTAAAAGTTTGGAATCTCTGAAAAATCTCTCCCTTAGATGGGTTCAGCTCTTAGCTTCCTATAAAAATTTCATATCGCATTTTTGGATGGCCATCTGGTTTGTTGAAGCCTGGAAAATCTGCCTTACACCAACGCAGAAATTTTGCTTAACAAAAAAAAAAAAAAATCCCACCCAACCCTCAAAAAAATCAAAGGGCTTTTTGCTGCATTCATAGCAATTAAAATAACTTTGTATCTATCTTTTGTTAGTCTTTAGTACAGAAGGATTGCAAGCACTTCACAAAATTAATGTATGGAAAATAGTCCAGGAGATACTTGTATTTTTCCTCTATTGTATTAGTGGTGAGAATACACTTGCTTTTAGTCTAATATACTAAGGAAACTTGGACTTGGTCTGCCACAAGCTTCAGCTGCCCCATGCAAGGCACGAAGCCATACCTGTACTTACAGGATCTGGCTGGTCAGGAGCTGACTAGAAAGGCAATAGGCTCCTGAAATTTGAGTTTTGGACTACCTGTAAATTCTGCTTTATTCTTGAAGCACAAAGTGTTGGGTTTTTCTAACAACAACTCAGCTCTTGTTCCAAGTATGGCTTGCCTCATTTTGTTGCAGGAGAAAATGGTAGATAAAACCCAATGTGTGTAAAGCTGCAGAACCATGTTCCTATGCAAAGCACAAAGCACCGTCTGAAATTTCCCTGTAAGTCCCACTTGGCTGAGTCCTGGATGACTGCAAAGGTACTGGCAAGAAAACATGGAGAATGGCAGATGACAATGCAGCCTTAGGGTGTTTGTGTCTCTGCCTCCCATTGGTAAAGCACAGTTGTTTGTATTACTGAGGTGTTTGAGGCTCTAGTCTGTAGGATAGCATCTCCTTTCATGCAAACATAGAAAAAACTTCTTGCTGCGAAGGGATCGCATGCGGTCATCTGTTTTAAAAATGCCCGTGCCTAGTGGGGAGTTGTGAGAACAAACATGAGATGCTGTGGTGTCTTTAGACTTGATGGTCCTCAGAGGTTAAATAAGAAGCATCATTCCAGCCTCTGAACTGTGCTTGGTGTTAAAAGCAGAGGTCTGGAACAGTAGCATGTTGACAGTGGCATCCTAGTTGCTGCTTGTGCCTCTGAAAACCTGTGAAAACTGGTGAAAATTTTTGGTGCAGAAGGTACCATTTAATACATATATAATAAAGTAAAAGCAAGGAAAGAAAGTCAGAACACATCTTTTTGGAGAGCGTGGCTGAAGTATAGCCTTTGGTAATTTTCCACTACTGGTGATAGATCACTGTCTTCACTTTTTGGGCAGGTATAATAATAATTAATTACTGTCAATTATTTATATAGCTCCAGAGAATTGCAAAGACTTTCTTGCAAAAATTACAGGTCAATGGCCCAAGGAGCATTAAGATCCACTCCAGCATTAACACAGAAGGGATTACATTGAGCAAAAGGTGCAGGGTGAAAACTGTGGGTTCCTGGAAAAAACGTTTGCTGATGAAGCTCTGCTGTTGCAGCCAAGATATGGTCAAGACTGTGCCTGCTTTTCATGCAGAGAGCCTCTGAACATGTCCCACATGTGTGCCTATAGGACATCCTCCAATGTATTTAGGCACTAAGCATGCCCAGTGTTTTCCCATGTTGCTCGGCAGGTATACAGATGGGGAACACACAATATTCTCAGCCACTCTTAAAAACAGATGCACATTAAATCCAACAAGACTTGGTAACGGCTTTTGGATTTGCCTACAAAGAACAGGTAATTAGGCCTTGCCTTATGTTCGCTTACCTTTCATCAAAAAATAAATTTGAAAGCAATGCCCAAATAAGTGTTAACTGTGTTTTTAAAATACATTTTGTTTGCTTATACTTTTAGCAGGTTTGTGTGGATTAATCTTTATTTTTTTGCTACTGTACTGACTGATCAGGTCATCAGACTCTTACAAGGTATGTTGTGATTTTGTTCTTTTTTCTTCTTGTTTTTAGTGCTAAAATGATTATTGTTCTATCCTCTGTGTATTTATTCATTGTCTTAGGTACATATAGAGACATAAGCATTCCTGTGAGGCTTTGCCTGCTCATGCTGTGGTAGTGTCTTTTGCCTTTCTTTGATGTATGGCATTTAAATTGTTTGCTCACCTCTCTTCTCCCTCCTGCCAACCTCCCATTACCATGAGTTTGTCCTACATTTGTTGGAACATGCNTGCTCAATTAGAAACCCTTCTGCTCTTTTTTCTCTGTTCTGTACAATTTCATGTGCATTTTGAGTGTTTCTTTTGCACATCCCTTCTTGTGGTAACATTATCAGCACTTTTCTGGTTCATTAAAATTGCAGAGAACCCAGTCATTCTTGGTACAAAAAGAGTGGGCACCTATTGGAAATTATTTTTTTTCATCCTAAAACTCCTTCCTCTTCAGGTTTACAAGAGAAGATAAGGTTTTTAATTTCAGGTTTCTAATTTAGCAAACAGTTTGGGAGCAGGTGTTTTTCACACTGGTTGCCTGTTCGGTAATAAGGTAGCCAGCTCTCTGGCTAGAGAGGCACTAAGAGATACATTAATTTTTGTAGATGTACATCATGAACATAGCGAGGCTTTTGACAGTTCCTTACAATTGATCTAAACTAAAGCACCAGGCAGAAAGTAAAAAATCTATCTGCAAAATGACACTAAAGTGGTTATCAACGGATTTCTGTCAAAATGAGTTTCTGTAAGGATCACTCTTGATCAGGTATTAATGAAAACTCTGAAATCCTGGATGACCACATGTTGTGTTCATTAGCTTCGTGCATGGCATGGGAGGTTGGAGGAGTCCTGGAGTCTAAAATTCAGAAGTGAAAAGAGTCTTGGCAAATTTGCAATCCCAAGACTCTTGTTGATGCAGTTCAACAACAACTGTAAATACCTATGTTAGGCAAGACTAAATATCTGTACATGCCTTCTGTCTGGAGGGAATGAGATACAGGGTTGTGGGGTCAGTTGCAACTGGAATGAGTTTCCTGCATTATCCTGTTATGAAAAAAAAAAAAGAAATAAAGAAAAGTCAAATATATACTGAAACAAAGCTGTCTATAAGAGATGAGAAACCATTCTATTCTGGCTGATGACATCATAGTTAAAGGAAAGTCCAATTATTTGCACCTTCCTCCAGGAAAGTCTGGATTCATTATTTTTACTATGGGTGTTCGCAGAGAGAATGATTGGAGATTTAGAAAATATGACCTGCTAGGAAAGACTCAAGGAATTGGGTTTATGCAGCTTTGAAGGAGATTATGGTGGCGAAGGGTTTAATAAGACACTAGTTTTGCAGCAAGAAAGGTGACAATTTTTCCCTGTGCCCAATGGGTAGGTCAAAAAACCCCAACCATTTAAACTGCAGTAAGGAAAACTGCTTGTTAGAGTTGGGACAGCAGAAAAGACAAATACGGGAAAACATGTAATGGTTTTTCCAGGCAGTGCCCTCCATCAAAGACCTTTAGGTGGGAAATTGGGCACAGGTGCCAGGTGTGATGAGGGAGAACTGGGCTTGTACCAGTGCGGGAGGACTGACCTGCCACAGCTCCTACTGCTATTACATTTCTAATAGCAAAACTGCATAGCTGTCACTTAGAGACTTGACGCTGCCATATTCAGATGTTTTAAAATCAACCTTATGAATGTAGCTATATTTTTCCTGCTGGTTGGCTGAAGATGCCTCCACAGCATGTGTCTTAATGCACTCTGAATTGCACTTTAGGGGACTTTAGAGGGACCTAATAGATCAGAGTGTGTAGTCAATGGGATTAGTCTATTGAAGTGTTTTCCTGAGGACCTGTCAACATTCAGACCTCCTTCTTGGCTGTAAGTGAAATTCACCTACACAGTGAATTTCACCTAAACATTTTACAGTGGAATAAATTATTCTGCTGTGACTGAAGCAGGATAGCTTTGACATGTGGGTACAAATTCTGGCAGCAAATGGAATTATCCTAGATTAACGTCGGTTGAAGTAATTAGGTGGAAAAATAGAGAAAAGTTTAGAAGCAAAGAGTGGTGGTCTTATGAACAGTGTTCAAAATCTAGATGTTCCTTGGGAAAGTTTCATCTTTGCTACTGGCTGGGTTTTTTTTCAGTTAACGATTTTTGTCACTCAACATTCCCTAAACTGAAAGAGAAGTCTGTTTTAGATCTAAAAAGCTGGATTTACATGCTTTAAGGGAAAAACGTTCATAAAAAAAAATATGTAAATAGTTGCATAAACTTGAAAGTTGGAAACGTTGAACAGTTTTATTTATGATTTTGCCAGTCTGCTTCCTTTCCCTTATATCAAATTTATTTTCATCACCTCTCAGCCTTTGCCCTTTGCTATTGTGATTATTACCTTGGAAGTCTACATTTAAAATTAAGATCAGTGTGTCTCGATCACCTATTAAAGATTAAAATATTAAGACAAGTTTTCAGTGAACAGTGCTAAAAATGAACAAATATTTTCAGTCTGATCAAGTAAGTCCTTCCTTACCTCTCTCTTCAGTATCAAACAAGGTTCTGTGATCTGTAAGATTAAATTAAACTTCTGCAAATGTTGTTCTTCAAATAATGAACACTATTAGTTTTGGGATAAGGTTATGCAAGGAAGTGCACCCCATCAGATTAGATATTCTGATTTTTCTGACTTTTTTTTCCACTGATATCTCACTGGAATAAAAAATGCTTTGTTAACATGAAAACAAATGTCAGAGCTTTCAGAAAGGAGTACTAGGGTTTTGGTTTGCAATTTGAAAGTATTTTGCTTTGTCCAGGCTGAACAAATTTAGTATGTGTTTACTGAGATCAATACTATTCTATTTACAGAACCAATATTGGAGTAAAATTATGCTTTTAGGTTTTACATGGATATAATTACTATATTACTACTTTTTTTTTTCCCTCTTCATGGATATTGGGACGAAGTTTGGTGTCATTAGAGTATTTCAGGGAAGAACTTTAGCCTTTGCTTCTCATATTTTTTTATAGCTAGTAGTAAGAATAAAATGACAGTATTTGAGTATGGTAGCCTTATTTAATACATAATCTACTGTTAACAGGCACAAGGATTATTACCCTTTCTCATATAGAGGCAGAGCCTACATCTCAGTTTTAAATTACCAGTTCACAAAGCTGGCTGCTAGTTTAGTAGAAAGCTGCTTAGATGATGCTAGATAACACGAACGTTCTTTATTCTCTGCAGTGTTCATAAATGAAGTGCTATTAGTATTTAGGATTAGTAAACTCAGGGGATAGCATCTACTTAGGGTGTTTGCTCCTAAGGTACAACACTATTACAGCTCAGGATATTTACACACAAGTTTATTCTGGACTGGGTTAAATTAGCGACTTTGTTTACAAAAATACCATTCCTCTCTGATCAAGTGAAAGTACATGCCAAATCACAAGTGTATCTTAGTCTTTTATGTTGACCTTAATGAGGCTTCAAAATTAATCCAGGAAGCATATGGTATTTTTGTTCTTTTAAATAGCCTTTTCCCAGCACTCCTCCACACAAAATGTTCCCACACTTACAGGTAATACAGCCTTAAAAATTAATCCTTAAAAATACAGTAATATCATGGTGGGGGATGGGGTGGGGAGGAGGGAACTGCTAGACTAGGATTGGAGACCTTCGCTTTGTTCTTGGCTCTACCACCGAATTGCTATATCAGTAGAGACAAGTTACTTCTCCGTCATATTTGGTCTCTCTGTGCTGTAAACTTCCAGATGGCTTTTCTCTATAGCACCTAGCGCAGTGGTCCTATAACCTC
>VZTV01023564.1:0-17208 GCA_013400875.1 Anhinga rufa | reverse complement strand
TACAGAACCATCCGTTTTTGACGTAATTGGACCAAACTTGGTCATTAAGTCAAGGCAGAAAATGAATGGTCATTAAGATAAGGCAGAAAATGAACATATTACTGGATACCATACAACTTGCAAACTAAATCAAATCACATTTATGAGTTACACTAGATTAGATTAGAAGAATTTATTTCACCAAAGGCACTGCTTCAGCAGAGAACAGTCCTTTCTATGTAAGTACTCACAAATTAAATCAACCCAGTCGATGAAGGGAACAAATTATACATTTTCCATGAACATGCATATTCAAATATTGCAGAAGACTTACAAGTGGAGAGAGAGGCGAGGAAAATGGTTGCACATATTTAAATTGCTCCATTCCCTTGGTTACTAAAATAAGAGTGACTACAGAGAAAAGAACTCTCTCTGCATAGTATATATTTGTACTCTCTTCCAAGGCATAGAATAAATGCCAGCACTATTTAGTAGTAGTGCAAGAACAGACCATCAAATCTAATTAATGAAGAACCCCCCCTCCAATAAATAAAAGACTACCCCAGAGAGGACAACATGGGGCAACAGCTTACTGCAGCCAGTTTCTCCTCTAGAGGTAGGACTTTGTAGATTATAACAGAATTTTCTGATTTTCAATTAGTCTTTGGTGAATAACCGTGTTGCTGCTCAAATAATTTTGTAATACGGTCCTCAGGTTATCTCTGCTAAGAAAGGAGATATCTCTGCACCATCAGGGATTATGCAGTTGACACTGCAGAAACAGTGGCTAAGCTGCTGGGGAAGATTTGAGCAGCATATACTCCACCACGTCTAGGTTTGGCCAGCGTTTGTTGTTATTACTTCATCTAGGTATACTTACTACACTGTTAAAACATGGGAAGACATTATTTTTCTTTCTTTGCTCTTGCACCTACTTCTCCTTTCCCACCAAATTATTAACTTACTGGGCAGCAATCTTGATGAACTTTTTGACTAGCTGCACACGTTTGCAGAGCTGGCTGCAGAGGAGTATCTCGGTGGCAACCCAAAGCTGGACCTCGTTGCACCTTTGAAGCAGAAGGCTGAGATTCTCAGTGTTTTCAGCACTGCCCTGTCTGCTGAACGTGAAGTATATCAGCTCTTGCTGGAAGACATTGACAACATTATTAGGGATATAAAAACAATTTAAATGTAAATGAACTATAAATTATTTAGAAGTATGTTTTTGAAACAAGACCTGGCTACAGATGGTTATTTTTTCATTATCCATGAGCCTATCACAAATGATTCAGGGTCCAGATTTGGCTTAGCAAAGTCTGGACGCTTATTACAGCAGGTGGACTGGAAGTGCTGCAAGATGTGCTTTCTTGTGAGATTTCCTGCAGTTCCACTTCTAGCTACAGCCAGGTATAGGACATAAATAATCTGTCTCTTTCTGTGTTTCATCACTTCTGTTCCAGTATGAAAAAGCAACCATATCAGACCATTGCAGAATCTGAAAATTTCCATTCAAACTTCTTCCTAAAAATAGCCACGTTCTCAGAACAGAGGTGTGGGTATTGATTCTGTGAAAAAAAAAAAACACTTGACCAGCTCTAGATCTAAAGTGTCTAACCTGAATAAAAGAACCTGAAGTGAAAGATCAAGTACAGCATCTGATGAGAAGCAAGGGAATTTCCCATTCATTGTCTCAGAAAGTCACCATGCTTTTCAGTGAATGATGTTTTCAAGTGACATTCTGTACTGTTAACTGTGTATTTTACTCAGCAGCTCACGCCAGAACCTATCAAAGTCACTGAACCAACCCAATGGGCACTGAAGTGGGCCATTATCCCATTTTATAAAGCCTGCCCAGTATTTTTCATCTCACTGAAGCCTAACAAGAACAGTAATGTGACCATCTAAATTGCTGAAATTGTGAATTCTATTGTGGTTAACGTACTATCAAGGACACTTATTTGTGGAGTCCTATATTTATTGAAACATTATTGACTGCAAAGGACAATCTGCATATATAAAATATTCACACAGACAGTTTTTAGAGAATAATCATGCTCTTTTATGCTGAGGCAAATCTCAATAAGCCCCACCAGGTACACAGGGAACATATGAGATGCCCGAGCAAAGGGAAGTTACAAACCTTTAACAATTTTTTTCAATATCAAGGATTGCCACGCATCTCTTGGACCTGATTGAATGCCACCACTGCTGAGAGCTGCCAAATCATACTGTCACATGGTGAACTGAGTACCAAGGAATACTGATGCTCCAAAATGCTGGTGCAGCATCAGGAAATCATAATGGCTCAATGCTGCATGAGAATAATATACCTGGAAGTGGACATGGTGCTTCTTACCTCATGAATTGCATTGAAGAGGCTCCAGTCAAAGTTTGTTAGTTCTAAGGCAAGATCCCAGGTGTTGATTCCCAAAATTCTCACAGACCTTTGCTGCAATTCCTCATTTTCAGCAAATGGATTCTAAATCAATAGCCAAGAGCAAAAAAAATCCTGAGCAAGCGCCAAAAGTTCTGCAATAAAACAGCTAGTGGACCAAGGTACAAAACAGAGCTGAGTAAGTAATCTTCTCTAAGTGCACTCTGAGGGGTTTTTCCCCCCACTAATCAAAATCAAGGTGTTATAGCCTTTTTAATAAATAGCTTGAAAAAGGAAATGGGTCAATAGGATCAATGACTTCCTATTGGATTAGGCCTCTCTCTCTGTCTCTCTTTCTCTGACCCTTGAGTATAAAACACTGACCAAGCAGACAGCATAATGAAAATAAAATCCCTGAAGCCATCAGAAAATAAAATCTGAATTAAAACACCATGAAATTTTTGTACTATAAGATAAAGGAATCATTCTGCAAACACACTGGATTTACCATAAATACACACAACTTGCCCACCAATCCACCTTTACAAATAACATAAATCCATCCATTTCATGATTAATTTACTCCAAATGTAATCACCAACAACCAGTAAAACACTGCGGGTCCTGATTCATAAAAGTTACTTAGCATACTACTATGGAGTGCACTGGTACTGCTGGTATTAAGGGTCATTTGACATTTCCATTATTAGCTTGGATTTTCAATGGTTTGCATTTCTCTTGGGTTTTTTTACCTCATCAGGCTGAAACTTGGCACATGAACCATCTGCCAAGATGAAAGATTATTCTTATCTGTTAAACCATTACTTTGGTGCTATATTTCTGACAGTTACAGCAAGTTTTGCCATTTTTATTATGTAACTAATGAAACTAGACTGGCTGTCACCTGTCCGCACTAGAAACCTTCCCTTAATATTCGCATTTTTAGAGGTGGCTAGAACGCCAGAGATAATGGGATGACAGACTACAATGATAGCGGCATGTCAGCTCTTTGGGGCACACTGATCCAACAAAATGTAAATAGACACTTCTCATCCCTCGGATGAATGCACAGATCCTAGCGGTACTGACAACACGTAAAAGTCATTTGCGATACCGTCCCTGTGCTTTCCTCAAAACAGATGCATAATTAGCAGAAAACTATTGAAAGATTAATTTTTTGAGCGCCTGACTGTTACTGCCTCACTGAGGTTTTGGGAAATCACAGGGGGAGAGCGAGTGTGCAATCCCAGTTTCTAAGGACAGAGGAAATGAGACCTGTTGCCCTTCGACCTGCTCCCCTCCCCAGCACCAGCGAGAGGATGGAGAGACAGACAGACAGAAGGAAGAGGAGATACCACCAGCAATATACACCAGCCACAGACTGACCATGCAGCTGTCACACTGCTGGCATCACACTGATGCCCAGTAATTTTGGTAGAACTCACATGACATCTATTTCTACATGTAGTAATCCCACGGAGTTTGTCCATCACCTTGTATGATTATGTACCAGCCACTTTAAGTGTTACAGAGGCACAAGGGGTGGGGGTGGGGGGAAAACAAAAAAGTCACACAGGCCCTGAATAATCCTCATCCTGTCCAGTCCTGTACAAGCACAAGTCAGCTTTTCCAGGCTCATGTAGATTGAAAGATTTAAGCTGTACAGAAGCTTTGGTCTATTTGAAATAGATGAAAAAATCCCATTACTGTTCAGTCAAATAACTGCTGTTAATGCAAGATTTTTTTTTTCAGGTATAGAGCAGCTCAGTGAGCTTTACTAAGGAAGCAAAAAAATAAATTCTATATTGAAGAAACCCTCTGAGAGGAATAGTAAGTCTGGAGTCAGACAAATCAAAAATGGGAAGTATATAATATACATCCTTACCAAAGAATCAGTCAGATCTTTTCGGTAGACAAACATACGACTGGATGACTCATAAGATTTTGAGATAGCCAAGTCATTTGGTTGTAGTTCATGTTTCTCTGTTAGAACAGAAAACAAAACACAGAAGCTTCAGAAAAGGAGTAAAAGCTGTATATAAATATGAGAAAAACATTACAAATATATTTCTAAACCCATATAAATTTAGAATTTAACTAAGCATCAAACCTAGTCCCTATGTGTATGCCAAGCATGGGATTATCATTTCCACACTATTCAGGCACAATAAAGGTGAGCTGTCTCTGATGCTGGACTAGAGCACCAAAACTTCCAGCATCTGCTTTCAACTTGGACTTCACATAGGATAGAGCAGAAAGAAACCCTTGAATCAGTTAGTCTCATCTCCTAGGCATTACAGAATATCTCATTTCAATCCAGTGTATCTACTGTAAATGTAGTGACTTTTGTTAGAGCAAAGTGTCTTGGCCTCCAGAGACTAAGCTGTTACATGTCACTGGCAGACAAGAGCAGAGGTAGAGATGTCATCAGCCATGGCCATTCAACAGCAAAAGAAGTTGAAAGGTTCCCAATGCCATGAAATTCACCTCATGGAGCAGAGCTGAAGAGTTGTTGATAGCATGGTATGTTCAGAAATTCCTCTAGACCTAGAGTAATTCATTTAGGAAATGTTTCAGTAAAACAGCAGGACACACCAAACTGGTAGCAAAAAGAAAGGAACTTTTTTTTTCTCCATTCCAGAGAACTGATTCAGCCCTGGACATTCTTGGATGTACCAGAGAAAGGTGTGGAGAAAAATACAGCAAAACCCAGAACACAGCTAAGAACTGCCCTGGGAAAACTGTCTCTTCCTGCAGGCTCCAGGTAATCTTTTGGAGACCTGACGCATGAGATTTGATTACGGTGACTGTATTAATGTAGACCCAAAAGCACTAAAAGCATGTTTAGAGCTACCTTGGAATTTTCCTTGCCAATGAGGGAGGAGTAGGACCAGGAAAAGTCTGAGAGCCAAACACCATTTCAAACTGTTTTCCCTCTTATCCATGCTCATGCTGACATCAGATACATTTATGTTGAACTACCAGTGTGTTTTTTCAAGGTAATTTTCAATAAAAAGAGCTTGCTTATTCATTTCAGGAGTACAATAAAAATGTGTTCTCCAATGCTCATGCTGCTGCCCTCCAAGAGGATGGCAGATGACAGTTCTGAGTCATGCAAGTAGCAAAAACAAAAAACCCAAACCAAAGAAAAAAGAAAGTGTGGCAGGCTGGTGTTTATTGCTCGCAGCAGAGGAGTACCAATGGTATCTCCAATTAATTCAGGCAATGTGACTAAATAACACTCTGGGGGTTACAATGGTCATGTACAAACAACAGTCCTATTGTACCTGCATTATAATTATTGTTTCTTATTGAACAGCCAAGTGGCAACTACTCCTATTCTGTGGCTTTCTCAGGAACCAATATGGTCTAGAGATAATAGTGTGTTTTATTATTTATGACTTGTTGGTTTTCTTTAGCTAAGTAGGCAGTTAGCACCAGATTTATTGCTATCAGAGCAAAACTTGCCCTGTTCTTCAGCAGGAGCACAAGACTTGAAAAACAACAGCAGCACAGTGCTGTTGAAGTGCTGCAAAATGCACTGGAGGCAAGTCTGGGCACACACAAGGGTAAAAGGAGCGTGCCTGCAAATGATGTAACCCAGCTGGCCAGGATGCCTACGTGCAATGCTCCCGTGTGGCTGCTCCGTGCCCAGGCTCTCGACAGCCGGGACAGGGCACCGTCTCCCTGCCACCCACACCGAAGCCCTGCAAAAAAATGGTTGTTTAAATGAGCTCGGCGTGGGGGAGAAAAATGTGACCTTCCACTTCTGAATCAAATAAATAAACAGAACAACCCAGCATTTGTCTATATTTCATTTAACCAGACTGACAAAGAAGTAAGAATGAGTGCCATGTCTTTAAGGGTGCATCCTTTGTCCCAGGAGATCAACATCAACTAAACGTTACCTGAGAATACGGCCAAGGTATTCTAAACTCTTAGACCATTTTTGTAGATCCAGCTTGGCATTTCTATGCACCTAGTTAAATTGCTTCCTTTATATTCGCTAAGAGCCAAAAGGCACCACAATGACCAAAATGATCTAATTGAACACCTTGAGACCTGACAGACACCAAAGCAAATCTTGGGGGTTTGGCTGATCCTCAGTATCAGCCCATGGTCTTCCTTAAAAAAAGACAATAAGCCTTTCTGTTCAATGAGAAATACTAAATAAGCAAAAAATGCCAGTTGTAAGCAAGACTGCTTACAAAATATTGCTTTGATTGCTCTCAGTATCTCATCTGTGCAAATACATGTCTCCCTCCTTTCTGCTGGAGAATATTCATTACCCATGCCATAAATAAGGCAACAGCCACGCACACAGTACTTGTTATCCCCTTTTATATTTTTAAAGCAAACCATGCCTTGTCGCCTTCCAAATTAATTTTAATGCAAAAGTAGGAGATTTATCTGTGGAGAAAAAATAAAATCTTGCAGCACTGCTGGAGATGGAGTCCTCTGCACTCCCTTCCCAGCGAGGAGATGCTGTATCCCAGGGTACCCAAGACTGAGCTGTTGCCATGGAAACGACTCTCTGGGAAGCAGCTCCTCATTGTTCCGCGGTCAATCAGCTGTGGGCCCGCACAGGAACAGCTATATCCTTGCACCAGAAAATATCAGCCCTCTCTTTCGTGATGCACTAAAAGGTAAGTAATCAGACGAAGGGAAGTTATTTACCGCCAGAGAATGTGACTGTCACCAGTGCCAACTCCTCCTCTGGGTACTGGATCTTTTCTGCTACAATCTTCAGTATCTCCTGAGCTGAAGTGGATACTTGAACTTTCACACTGACATAGGAGTGCTCTGTTATATACACACGGCAGAAAACTGCACAAAGGAAGAAAGACACACTCAGCAGTAGGCAGAGACACTGAACAGAGCAGGGGAGAATCTCGCAGACCCAGCCATGGCAATGCCTTGGCTGCTGTGGCTGCAGGAAGGGCGGCTGCTGCACCCTGACCTACAGGGACATGAAACTAAACATAAATGTCACCATTTTCCCCCTTCCCACCTCCTCTCCCTGGGAAATGAGAGAGGGCCAAACAAATGGAAACAGAGATCCCCATGGCTGCATTTCAGCAATACCTATTTTGAGACTTCCTACCATAAGTATTTGTCACGGACAACCTCCTCTACTGCCTATCTTCTTTGCAAGCTCAGCTGTTGCAATCTTTTCTCCCTTCCCTTTAGGTTCAGATAAATCACTGCCCTTTCAGTATATTTCATATCCACTACAGGAATTATTTTGGACCTCCATTTCCACCTGGAACAGGAGGCTCTGCAAGAGCAGCGCTCCCTGGTCTTCAACCACTCCCACTAGCTTATCTGTCTAGACATCTGAACTACTTTCATTGCCAGGGTAATTTAGCACCAGCAGAGGCTTCCCAATCAGCAATGCAATTAGTTCTGACAACTCTTTCACTGGATCACTTGCAGTACACATAAAAGGGACTAGTTTAGAGAAATTCCATGGGCTTATCACTTCCACTGAGGTCTACAAGTTGGTTAGGCTCTGCAAGGGAGATTCCCAGCAGTAATGCTGTGGTCAGCTCAGGTACTGCTTTGTTTCTGCTACAAAAAGGGATGTATGCTCTCTCTGCTTGCCAGAATTTTAGGTTTACATCTTTTGCCCAGTTTCTGTAGCCAGTTCTTTGAAATACAGCTGCCATTATTAAAAGGGAAGAAACAGAGCTGCACACTTACATAAATACTTCACAAATTACAACATCTGCTAAGACAACCTGCCACAACTCTCGGTTTCACACTCACTTCAGTGCTTAATTGAACTTTCCATTTCCTTCTACTCTAGTACTTTTTATTGGAGACAGGCTGCTACCATGCCAGTGTAAGACAAAACTTTTCTTCTCCAGAAATGCGGTATATTTTCAATTATTTTCATTGACAGATGTATGTAGCAATACCTCTTTGCTTGTCCTACAAATCTTCATGGCTTCAGGGCTCTTTCATTAACTGAGACCATGCCAGAAGCAGTTAAGAACTCTATGCTCGTGAATATCTTTTTTTTTGTGTTGTAGTAAAGAAAAAAATGAAGGTGAGAAGGAAGGAGGAACTTAACATTTAACCTTGGGGAAGAAAAGTCATTTGATTTTATAATTTTTTCTTAACCTGTCTCTGCTGACAGACAGTAAATCAGACGCTCATCTTATGGCAGAATCTCTCTTCAGAATGGATATAACTCATGAAAAGATAGAGCCATCAAAATGCACTCTAAATTACTAGGTAGAAAAATAAATTTTAAAAAATCTGACAGGAATATTTGGACTCCATTCGCAGAGTGCAACACAACTTGCCGACAGTGAATTTGTTTGAAATCTCCTCCTCTCTGTCGTTGGGGAGGGGAAGATGACAGCAATATGTTAATTTATAACTGGGCTATTGACATATCCTTTGTTTAGCATTGAAATAAACCAATCTACAGGTCAGGTCCTCAGGAACAACCATCATACTGATTCTCCCAAAGCCTGTTCCCCCATGCACCTTTCCAATGTTTTATCTGCAGTACCTGTTGCCACAGACCATGCCATCGCTTCCAGGAGCCTGTGCTGCTCCTCTGTGAGATGCAGGAGGGAATGCCAGTGGGAGGAAGCGGCCACAGGTTGCAAGTTGTCCTGGTAATGCTTACATTAGGGCATCAAATGCCTCTGGTCAAGTGGCATGGTGTGGCTTGGACAGACCCATCCTCCACAAGCACTATCAGTTGGCAGCACTCCACCACACCAACTTAGATGTCCACCCTCAGCATCTGTCTCACCTCTCCCCAACTCCACTTTTGCTATTTCATTCCCTCAATCACATCATCTTCCGTGGCTCATGCTCTCAAGCAGTGCGATAAAAGCAATTTAACCCAGTCGGGGCTGGCCTTGCTGGGTCCTGCCCTTCCTGTCCCCACAGCCATGCAGTCTGTCTCCTCCCTGGTGTCTGTAATTTCCCTCCCCATTCACCCACGAGCTATGTCCTAATTTTTAAGAAGAAGAATGAGTGTGGGGGTTCCCATCCAGAAATGACATTTTTAGAAGCAGCCTTGATAACATAAATCTCAAATATACTTATATTTGAAGCACGGAAAGAGGATATTTATCAGCAGCACATATTGTGCAGAAAGACTTGGCATTGAAGAAGCTCAGTTTTTATTCTGTCACATATGAGCACTAAAAATATCCTGACTCCAAGTGAACTTCCGGAGTTTTGTTCCTGGGCAGAAACAAAGATATATTGTCAAAGGGCAAGACTTCCAGGTAGGAGGTCCTTCTGCCTGTTCTCTGCTTGTGCACATGTTGTTATCCTCCTCTCTGCCTCCTTCCTTGTACAGGCATTGCTGGAGGGTGACAGCCTCACTGTGTTATTGCATTAGTAGTACTGAAGGGAAATTGCATTTTGAAATGGTTGACTTTAAAGTGAAGTGGCACCTTGCACTCCACACAGAGATCTTTTCAAGGAGAAGGAATAAGGCGGGTTCCCAGGGTTAGCAGATTCTGGCCCATTTCATGTGACAGCCTTATCCATTCACCTTTTGCAACCAAGACCTAGGTCAAGAGACCAAGAACATGAAATGGAGCAGGAATAACGCCTGGTGGATGGGCTGCCAGCACTCCTAGGAGGTACACAGCTCTGCTACAGGGCTGCTGGAGGAACCAGACGGGGGCAAAAAGCCCTTGAGATACCACGTCACTGTTGAACCCCTGCAAAGTAGGAGGCAGGAAGGTTAATTTACACAGTCAATTTTTTCTTCTTTTGTGGCCCTAAGGTCCTGTTCAGAAACTGTATGTCAGTTAAAAAAAATTTAGATTATAGGCAGCCCTTGAGAAATTATTTTGCAGTTTTGGAGTTTTTCCTCCACTCTTTCAATCATACTTACTTTCTTCTGTTTCATTCATGGTTCCTCTGTGCTGTAGCCAGTTCTCCTTTAGACTGAACTGGTGGGAAAAGGTTTTATTCTGTGAGGGAGTGGGAGAAGAAAGAAAAAATAAAAAGAGACAACAGTGACTCTCTGCATCTCTGCCCTTTACAAAGCAGCAATTCACAGAACATAGCATTCAGCCCATACCTCTGGCCAAAAAGGTTTCTTTATAGGAAATCCACCCACCCTTTCTTGGATCAGTAAACTGGGAGCTGCCTTAATAAATAATGGCCAAGGTGGGGATTTTGAAGGAAACGAGATGTGCGGAGGCTAAGTAGCCTGTGCAATTCAAGGTTCTCTGTAACCGTGTTCAGAGCCCATTTCTTACACACTTATTTTAATATACATTTCATATATGTACCAATCAGCCTATTTAGCAGTTTCACTACAATCTCATGTTCTCCCTTCCACATTTCCGCAGTAACATTTTAAGCTTATTACACACTTCAGCTTCAGTTCAGTAAATTTGACAAGCACAGCAATTCACCTCTGTGCAGTCTGTACGCCAGCTTTCTCTGTCTGCATCTTCTCCCTCCAGTTAAAGAGACAGATTCATGTGCCTCTCTTTCCTTCTCTGTCCCTGCCACAACAAATCCCCCTTTTGCTCTGTCTACTTGACATCATAGGCAATGCCTGTGCTCAGCCTGGTTTGCCCAGGTTGCTACATTTCTCCAGCCTGGTGGGGACACGCTCTCAGGCCTCTCCTGAATTCTGACATCTCGGAGCATCTTGTTAAGCTTGTCACAGCCACTGCAGGTTAGCTCATCAAACTGATATCCAGGCTGCACTGGCAGAAAAAAATGCCTTAAGCACCATTGCAGGTCTGACCTCACTGATGTATCCTGTCATGTTTTTGGCCACCAGTCACTTTCAATTGAGAAGCCAAGAAAGGAGAGGGAAGTGGGCACAGGGGAAGAAAGTGAGATGATAAGTTATCTAGCAACCAGCAACAATCAGGTTTGCGTTACCTTTCGGTGAGGTGAATACTCATCTACAGTGCTGAAACAAAAAGGAAAATCCAAATTATTCTTTCCAGTCAAAGATTAGGAAAAGGAAGTTTTAGCTATTACAAAGTTTACAACATCAGAAGGTTTTTAACATTAAATGGACAATGGCTGCAGAGCTCCTTCAGGGAAAGCTAAGGGCACCTGTCTCAGCCAGAAATCTTCTCTGTGACTTGCACAACTGATGTAGTGAAAAGCAATGCTGCCAACCCGCGAGCTGCTGGAGAACACAGGCACCGCCTGGGCTGCCACGGGTAAGTAGTCAGGGTCACCCTCAGGGACATGGCTCTCTCCACTTCCCCAATGGCCAAACCACAGAAACAAACCTCATTTGCTGGAAAAACATGCCAAGGAAATACCTTTTACCAATAGCATAACTATTAGTAAAATACTAACCCTGAGATGAGTATTGCAAAAGAGATTTGCTTCTCAGTACTGCAGATTGCAGAGAGAGAAGGAGAATGAATGTACCATCTGAAGTCACAAACTGCAGCTTCTGAAGGAAATTTTGCAAGCTTTTCCATAAAGTATCGCTCTACTTGCAAGTCATCCCAATCAAAACTGATGGGAGTGACTGTTGAACCACACACACCACCCAACAAACATCAGAGAAGATTGAATAATCTAGTTTTAGTTTAAAGAAGAGATGATTTGTAAAAATAAATCTAGTACTTGTATCACTCACCACTTTACTGAATTACAGCAAGATGACAATAGAAATAAACTGCACCCTAAATAAAAGGAGACTTGATCACAAATATAATCAATACTTACTGACGACGATGCATCCCAAGTATCTTCTGAAATTCTTTCAGTTCCTTCTCAAGAATGGGATATTCATACACATCATCTAACACATTCCTGTATATTGTCTACAAAATAAAACAGTGTCTGAAAACACCTAATAAACATAAATCTAGGGCATCACATCAGTGGTCTAAATCAATTTAGGCACTAACCTACTAAAACAAATTTCATCATTATATTTATGCAAGACCCATAAGACGAGAATGTTCCTGTTTAAATTTCCAGACTGGTCAATTCACCTTGCCTTTGGCGAAACACTCTTTGTATCATCACCAAGCAAGGGGGAAAAATGTTGACACTCATTAGTCTACAAACAGGAAGATTTAAAACAGCACCTGTGGCTGTTACATGAAATGTGGGTTAGGTCAGAACACCACATTCTGAAGCAGGAGAACATACCACACCATCATCACTTATCCAAAATGATAACGAACAGGTTCGTTTGATTTAGACTTTTAAAATGCAGGATGGCCTCCTTCACTTTTCCTCACATTTGCAAGCATTTTAAATCGAGTTTAAGTCTCCCACAAACAAATAACAACATACTCCTAATTGTAAACCAATAAATAAATAAATAAACAAATCCTAATTCTTATTTTTGGGGGAGGCATTGTCTGAATATCATCAATCAGGAACCTCAGTTAAATGTAAAAGATACTACCTCAGCTAAGAGGTAAGTAACTCAAATCAGCTTTCATGACTGAAATTGTAGGAAATATTTTCTCTATACGTTTGCAGAATCTGCACATAGATTCTTCTCTTTCCCTTCCAAGAAAATGAGGATCATATGTATGAGCCGAGTCATCAGGTTTGCTTTAGTCCAGTTAACAATCCTACGTTCATAAATTTCAGCATGAATGATTCTGGCTTGCAATTCTATATATTGTTTTTGCATGTATAACTTCAACCATCATTAATGTTACTGCTGCTTACTGTTGCACAGAAACCTCAAGCAGAGAAATTATGTGACAATACAGTCACACACCTCCATGGCCAGAAAGACAAGCCCTGCATCAAGGTAGGTAAACACAGCGTAACTACATGACGGCTGAAATAATGTCCCCTTTCCAGTACAGCACTACACATCTAGTACCAGACAGCAAAAATCCTAATGTCTCTGCTTCCATACATAGTGTGTCCTACTCCAAAAAACAAAACAAATAAAATAATAAAAAAAAAGGAAGCTCAAGACTTTGTTGAAACTCAGTTCCATGTTTCATCCCTTTGTCTTTCAACCAGCAGGGGGAACAAAAAAAATATCAACAACCAGATGGATCTCGGGTGAGCGACGACATGGCTATTTGCAAATTTACAAGAGAATTATAAAAGCTTTTGGAACTCATTCAGAAAGATCAGAAGATCCTTGCTAACAAGTAAGGACATAATTTTATTTATTAAAAATACATAAAACTGTGCTGCTCTCCGTGTGCCCCCAACAAACACTGTGGAATAGCATTTCGCTCCTCAGTCAAAGTAGTATCTCTTACAAGGACCTCAAAACTCTCTTTTTCATATCTGAAACTAATGTTTTTGACATTGAATGTATTGACATTACAGGCTTTCTGTTAAAACTGGCTGTCTCTAAGGCATTCAAGGAAGACATACGTAGATCATTTTATATTATAGATTTCATGGAGAAAATTTAAGTATGAAAAATTATGCTTTATAGATTTTGCTGTTGGGGCTTTTTAGACACAGTATGATAATTAAACAGAGCTGAAATGCATCAGAAAGTGTTTCAATACCTTTAAAAATTGTTTTAAATGCTCATCTTCGTGTAACCAGTCTTTGTAGAGAGAAGTCCACTGAGACACCAAATGCAAGACTTTTCGTTTCCTACAGGATACATCAGAGTCATCTTCCTTCCCTTGGTGGTTCTTACCACAATAGGTACACAATAGGTTAAGGAACAAATACTATGGTCTCACTGAAACTTCAAAATTAACTGATGGAAAAGATTTTGCAATCATTTCATTGACTAATGAAATATTTTTTTACTACATTGCTCAGTTTTGAATGTTTTATCCTGTTTGGAGCTTTAGGAGTTTCATCAACTTTTTGGAATGAAATGCTCAGTAATAGAAATGTCAGTTCATCCTCTGTGCCAACAGGATTTTTTTCCTTTATAGAGTAGAGAGGCAAGTCTATAAAAGTTAAACCAATTCAAAAGGAACTATACAATGTTGAGTCATATCTTTTCTGCAGAACTGGGAACGAACCTTTGTCCTGCACACAGATGCCAATGTGAATGCTGTGGGAAAGAGGACAATGCATCATTAACAACAACAAAAAACCCAGGCAGAGGAAGTCAGTTTCTTTTTTCCTGGGCAAATTACACTATCTGCAGAAATAACACTATTAAAATAAAAAAGAAGGTGAAAGAATCTATTTCCACCATTGTTCTCTATTCACAAAGCAGTAACACCAAATGACAGAAGATACCCACTTTGTACATCGTTCCTGTTCCTTCGCCACTCTTTATTAGGTGAAAAGATAATGTTTTCACCACAAAAGGTAAAGAGGAAAAAAAAAACAAAAAAAGAGAAAAGCAAGTTTGTTTTATAATGCAAGTTAATTCAGACAATACTCCATAGCTTACGGAAGTAATTGGAAATACAAGAAAAAAATTCTTTTATCTCAGAATGAGTTAGACGTATATACTGCATCACATTATAAAAGGAGCACAGATTGTAAAATACTTATTCTTAATTCTTCCTCTTCACATATTCTGAAATGTATTACATAGATACAGGTATTCTAAGAATTAACATACAGGTCTGAATAGGTTTTAATCCCATTTTAAGTGTTATTTTATAACAGTTATGAAGGTTTATATATCCTTAAACAAAACCAGCAGACATAAGATTGCACTGCTGCTATGAATTATGCATCTGTTTCAATACATCTTTCAAGCATTCTTGTGAAGTAAGAATGTACATACACAAATATGTATGTTTTAGATACAGGTTTATTCAGAGGCAGGTTTAGCTTTGTACATTCAACTTCAGAGCAGGAATTTTCTGTTTATTGATTCCTCAGCTATGCAAACTCTGAATGTTTTAATAGGTGAATGTATATATATCTCTATATATTTACAGGCACATGCCAATAAGGGGAACTTATACCCAAATTTCAATTTAATGTTTCCAGTTTGAATCTTTTCCTCCACACCCATTTGGGTTAAGAAACAATACAACCTGAACTTTGGGAAGCTACAGATTGGAATTGAATTCCAAGTATCATAAAACCTTATGAAAATCGGACTGGAGAAGAGACCTTGAAAGATCAGCTAAACCAGCCCATCCAAGTCCACCCTAACTAGTCCACCCTAAGAGAGACTCAAGTATACCCTATGTTATCCTTGGAATATATTTTCTAGTTTCTTCTTCCTGATAGTCTCCAATATCTAAGATTCTACTGTCTCACACATTTTCCACCCACTGTTTCTTTTATTAATGTAAAAAAAAAAATAATTTCCTAGTATGTAACATGAAACTGCCTTATAGCAATTTAATCTCACTGCTTCTTGTCCCATCTGGCATTGATATGGGAACAGATTCTTCCCTTCCTCTTTCCTACCTGAAAGATTGTCCCATTTATAGTTTCCCTTTTTTTCAGTAAAACAATCCCAATACTTTCAATCCTTCTTTGTAAGTCCTTTTTTCTAGAATATTGATAATTCCCATTGCTCTCTTCTGTAGTTTCTCCTGTTTTTTCATGTATTTCTTGGGGTATGATGCCAAAACCCCAGGTGCAGTCCACCTTCTAAGCATGCCATAGCAAATATTAGAAAATTGTTCTCTTTTCTCACCCTTCTTACATGCAACCTCAAAATAATCACGTGGGTTGTACTTCAATAATTTCGATATGCAAAGAGCAAAACTAATTATCCCAGGCATGCAATTTACTACATTTGATATAATGTTTGACAGTATATAAACCTAGGTATAACTGTGTGACCCCAGTTAATACAACCCTTAATAAAAGGATATTGCCTCAGAAGTGCCTGGCACAAGTCATCAGTCGTCATGAAGACTGTGTACGTGAGAAGGAAGTCATCCAGGAGAGTTTCTGCAGAGGAAGACAAAAAAGCCCAACAATACATTATTGAGAGGAGGAAGGGAGTATCTACTCCTGTTAGTGTGCATGGCAGGAATAGGACCCCTCCTCCCAAAAATGGTCCAAAGCATACAGAATACATCAAACTTTAAGTTTCAAACAGTTAATAATATGTCGCCACTGCAGAGATCAGGTTCTCTATTTAACAAGCACATTCTCAGTTTTCAAAGAACCAAGCACAAATACGCACAAAATAAACCACAGTTCAGGAACCAGTAAGAAAGAGTCCTTATCAGGAATACCACCACCCTTGTTGGCTCTGCTGTATGGAAAGCAACCTTTCCACCAGCTATGTTGTTCTGGCAATTCAGAAGAAAAGCTTTTGGTAATAGGAGAGAGAAAAGCGTGATTGCCATGTACTGTGATTAATATCTATGCACAGTAGTTGAGAACACTCAAATTTTTAGCTGGTTAGTCTTGTGGGCATCATTTAAGTGCTGAGAAGTTTTCTCTAAGGTTTACAAGCTTTTTTTCTCCACCTAGTTTCTATCAGTGTTACAAAAATGGGCTGAAGGTAGGTACTTCCTGACAGACCATCTCTACCCACTGCAGTTGTGGCGTCTCAGGTTGTCAGGATGAACAGCACTGCCAGTTCAGATCTCAGCGTAACCTCCTCATTCCTCATTCCCATGCCACGCTAGTTTTAGGATTTTTCCAAACCTTTACAGCACACAGCAGGGAGGCTGAAAGGACTGGGTTTGCTCTAGGATGAGAGGACCAAAANAGAGGGCTGAAGGGTAATCTTGTGGTGTTCTTCCAAAACCCAATGGCACAGTAGAGAGAAGATGACATCAGCCCTTTCCTGGAGGTGTGCAGCAAAATGACCGGGCAACCACGAGAGACTGCAACAAAGGAAAATTTGTCTAGATACAAGGGATTTTTTTTTCTCCTATGAGGAGGGTCAACCATTGGGACAGGTTGCCTAGAGAGACTGCAGAATCTCCAACATCAGGTATATTCAGGGCTTGCCTGAGCAAAGCTCTGAGCATCCTGGTCTTACTGGACCT
>VZTV01023556.1:333-10806 GCA_013400875.1 Anhinga rufa | reverse complement strand
CATTGTCATCTTCCCAACTCCATCCCCAGCAGGGAGCCATGACAGAAGAGAATAATTTGCAGTGAAGCTTCAGATGATATGCTGTAGTAGCCAAGCAGTTGGTTTTCAGATGGTTTCTCATCATGGGTGAATTTGGAAAAATCAGAAGTATATCAGAAATATGTTTATTAATTTCATGATGATTACTTTTTCCTCTCTAGCAATGTTACTTAATTCATCAACCAGTTAGCATGCTCCAGTAAAATGCTCACTTTCAGGGTAACAGAAAATGTACACACCTGTTGAAAGTTATGAAACACACCATATTTTTAATTCACTTAGATATAACTCAAAACAGCATGAGAGGTATATTACACTTGCACTGAAATAACAGCTGTTGTCATCAAAACAAAAGTTCTCTCTTATCTGCATATAGGATAACTTGCAGTGCAGGGTCTGAGGACCACATTTCATCTCTTCAAGTACTCTTGTGGAGAAGGATGAAGTGCACATAAGCATCGATTCATCCCACTTAATTTCAGACTCTTAAACTATACATCTAAATTAAAAGCTCAATTGCCCACAACTTTTATTAAGCAAGGAAAATGCCAGCAAGTAATTTTGACCTTATGTGAGCTGACTTAATCTTCTAGAGGTACCTGTGTTCTACACTAACAATACCTCTAATTTAGGCATCTTGTGTTTGGAAAGGCATCAAGCATCTGGAAACAAGGAGGGTGAAACTGGTCTACATTGAACTTATGTTAAAATATTACAAAACTGCTCTTCTAGTATAACTTTTCTGCTGTGCAGATCAGTAAAGAACAGTTTTGTCCACATCATACAACCTTCTGCCTCTGTGTTTGCCTCAACTTCCAAGACATTAACTGTATTTGTCACTCACCTCTTCTCAGAGCAGAGCTGTGGTTCCCCACTGCTTCTCTCTATGTGCTAAGATGACAGTGTAGACTGATCCAGCTCTTACAACAGATTGTTTCATCTGGTCAGTCAATACAGGTTTGCCTTCCTCAGTAAAAACAATCAGTCCTAGCTATTTTGAGGAGTAACGTCTAAGGCATAATAAACAGCATTAAATAATAGATGCAATCCTAATGGTTAGGTTGCTCTTCAATTATGAAAGATTATGACCTTTTTCTGAGATACCTTTGCAATGGAAACCTTTGCTGCAGACCTCTCAAATTCAGCAGAGAAACCCCTTGAGCTAAAAAGTGCTTTCCCCTTTGCCTTATGAAATTTCATTCAATTTTAGCTGCAATCTCAACTATTAAAAAAATAAAAAATCATATTTCCTTTCTTTCCTTTGCATTCCCCAGAATATAAGAACAGCTGCACTAAGTCAGACTAAAGGTCCATCTAGCTCAGTTTCCTGCCTCTGACAGTAGCCAGTAGCAGATGGTTAGGGAGAACATGTAAAATATAGGGCATACACACAGTGATATTTCCCTGTAAACCTCCTAGCTTCTGGCAGTCAGCAGTTATGGGACTTCCTGAGCCGAATTTAAAGCCCACCATTCTGTATATATAATTAGATGGTATATTCCCCAAGTGCATTACTTTGCATCTATCAACATGAATTTTGCCTGCCCAGTCATTCAGTATTATCAGATCATTCTGCAGTTCTTTAGATTCCATTTTATTTTTTTAAGACTCTGAACAATTTTGTACCATCATCAGTCTTTTTCAAGTCACACTTCATCCCTTTTCCACACTATTTAGTAATATCTTAAGTGGAACAAGTCCTGGAACAAGTCCCTGTGAGACTCAACCAGTAATCCCATGCTATTCTAAAAAATGACCATTTATGCTGCTTCTTAACTTTCTTGATAATTTTCATCCCATAATAGCTTTATTTCTTTAAGAATATTTAGTAAGGACTCCTGACAAAGTGTTGCTTTTTTTAAGTCTTCATACACAATATCAACCAGGGCAACCCTATGCACGTGCTCCTGTACTCCTTCAAAGAACTCAAATGGATTTGTGAGGAGACACTTTATTTTTCAAAAGCTGTGGTGGGTCTTCCCCTGTGAATCTGTGTGTCTACTCATTCTTGGTTTTATTATTGTTTACACTGGTTTTCCTAGTACAGAAAATAGACTTAATGACTCATAACTCTCTGGAATCCATTTTAGATACTACTGCCGTGTTTGCATTCCTTATCAGAGTTCCTTTAGAGGTTATGGGTGAATGGCTCCAACCATTTGCTACTACTCTTTGCACTGTTCCTGTGAAACTGTGAAACATCTCCTGTTAATACATGATTTTCAAAGTCATCCTGCATAAAAGATCTCCCTTGTATGTGACCAGTCTCCTATTCTTCTCTAGCACAGAGTGAGCAGGATGCCAGGCTGCACACACATCTCCATCTGAAGATTTACATAGGCAGAATAAAGCAGTGACTAGGTTGTATCCTGTGAACTACTAGGATCTATCTCACTTCCAAAGTTACCACTGTGGACCAATTTAGGAGCACTAAGCTCTGAAGGGTATTTAAAAGCTTTTTAATGTTATTCTGAAATACACATTCTGTGATTTTAAAGTCAATTGCAAATTAAGCACAACTTTTTCAAATTCTGCCTAATTAGGGGATCAAAAAACAGGCATGTCAGTTCTCTAAGTTACAAATAGTGTTCATAAACTAGCAGCTGCTATTTATAACTTTTTCACATTGCAAAACGACTCTAGCCATTTGATTCAAGAAATACCTGCACAACTGTTTTGTGTTCGAAAGCAGCTGGAGGGTGAAAGCATCTTTGGTTTGAGCATCGCTGGCCTGTTTAATTCTGCTGCCTGATCAGTCTGTAAAATACCATAAATTCTCTCTTTTTCACTGTTACAGCCTCTGGACACTCATAATAAGACATCTGCCAAACAAAAGGACTCCCTTTGGCATTTCTTGCAGGGAACACAAGACTTGAGTGTAATAAATAAAGGGCATTTTTTTATTCAGACTACTGAGCAGAGGCACTACCTACAGTCCTCCTTGGGTCTTTCATTTCTAGACCAAACAACAAAGACTAAACTATAAATAGTGAGCTGTTGCTTAAACTTCTCTTTCATGTGTTAGCTTTTCAAAACTGAATTCATGCACATGGATGACCATGTAACCAGCATAGTGAAATAAATTATTATTTAGAACCATGTGCCAGTGAGTGCCATTAAAATTCTTATTCTAACATTTAATATTTCAGCTCACTCTCTACCCCAGTATTGAAAAGCCTGTTTGTATGCAGAAATTGTCTAGGCAAAGCTGGATGTTTCAAAAAGTCAACAGAGATATGAAGCAGCTGAAACTCTTGATTTAAGGAGCATATGATTATTGTTGGCAACTACAAAACAAATGAAGCTTTTTGACAGAAATAGGGGCAGCTGTGACCAGTTTTAAATTTAGAAGAGAAACACTCATATGTGCCACATCTCATATGTACAACAAAATGTATTAGCCTGAGAAATCTGCTAAAGTAATTGTAACTATTGAATTTATAAAGTCTAAAAGTTCAAAATAGTAATCAAGCACTTATTTACTAAAATGTCAGTAAGGTGCATGACCCAATACTTCAGCACTTTCAATCCGTAGGCATGCTGAAAACTATGTCAGTCCTTGCAACATGAAGCTCTGAGCATACACAGTTTGCAACTAAGGCCTGGGTTTTCCTCAGCCAACACCTCTGACTCAGATCATCAGTCTTGGATTACACCTATCAGATCCAGACTTTGTACAGTAAACACATAGGTAGTTATAAATTTTTAGTTCACAGCAGTGTTGTTAGGGCATTCAGCAGAAAACTGTAACGTCAGTATGGTCCTTGTTCTAAATTAGATAAAAATTCAAAAACCTCAGCCCCTTCACAGGTAGAGGATGATGGCAGAGCTTAGGCATGGATGGACAAGAGAAGAGACTGCTCAGAAGCCAGGCTGAAGCTGTTGGGCAATTGGTTGCCCCATATTAAAAAATCACAGGAAAAAAGTCTTCAGGCAGACACTCAAAGTCCAAGCTGAATGAAGATATGTATGTACTATTCCCTATTAGGTACTGCAAAATTAGAGAGCTGATAAACGCATTTGGACTATAGAGTTAAGAATATAGTTCCCCATGTTTAGCTTTATCATCTTTACCTGCTGGCTGTGAAAAAAAATCTAGATCACCTAATTCTACATCCATGATCTCTGAGATAGCCATATAGCACAAATTATCTTTCCAGTCCAACAGCAGTTGTGTGCAAAAGAGGAAAGGGTGTGACAGCAAAAACTGCATCATTTCTGAATCTTGTTTGAGTGATGATGAAGAAAGATCAGCTTTTGCACCCAAAATCTAAACCATTTATTTTTTCTCAAAATATTGATTAACTAAATAAAAGTATTTAGATTAGTTGCTGAGGCATTATAAACTGATTGAGTGTATAGTATAAAAATAAGTCAGAAATGTTCTTACTCCAAATGATGATCTGTTCTGAAATTGCCGTGTTTACATATTCTAAGTTGCAACTGTCAAAATACTGAGTTGCTGGAAGTTTTGACAAAAGTTTTGCAGACATTTAATTTGTGTTACTATTCACTGTGCTTAACTATTTAACAGATTCAGTAACAGAAATCAGTGAGATATATATGAGCAGTCAGCCCCTGCAATATACCCTGCTCACTTCAGAAACATTTCATGGACTTCATGTACCAAACACACACTAAACCTACCATTCATGTGCCAAGCCTCTCTGTGCAATAGTGAACTGATGATCTGTTGCATTTAGGTTACATTGCATGAGGGCTGGACATCTGCATGGTTAACACCCAGTGAAGCCTGCATTGGCACCCATCACCCTGCCCCGACCTCCTGGGCTCCATCACCATGTGACACAGCTCCCTTCCAGCCCCATCAGCCCCTTAGCCAGTCCCCTAGGTAGAACCTAGCTGAAATATAGATGCCTGTATGCCTCTCTTCAGCATTTTCTAAGGGCTACCTTAGGCAACTTCACAGCTCATTTAAGTCCCATACTGAATCACACATTCCCCCTTGGACAGNTTTGGGTTTTTTTTCCTCCTCCCGAGGTTTCACCTCTCTCTCTCTCTCTCTCATGAATTTTCTTTTTCATTATATCATTAGTAGTAGTAGTAGTACTGATTTATTTTAATTATTAAACTGTTCTTATCTCAACCCATGAGTTTTCTTACTTCTGCCCTTCCAATTCTCTCCCCCATTCCACAGGGGTGGGGGGAGTGAGCGAGCGGCTGGGTGGTGTTTAGTCGCTGACCAGGGCTAAACCACAACACATGGATATGTATATGGGGGATGGAGGTACCTAATTAGAAGCTAGAATTCATACAGCGCAGCCACAGACACATTACAGGATGCCCAAGCTTACAGATTAATTTAGTGCCAAAATTTTGGAGTAATTTTATCAGGCTTTGCATTTCATAGCTCTTTGATATTAAGTATACAGTAATTGGATTATCTAGTAACTCAAACAGGTGGCACTGCACAACTGCACAGTTCTTCAAAATCACTTTCAAGGCCCAAGGTTAGAAAAGATTCCACTCAACTCCACTTACCCTTCAGTGAAATCCAGGTTGCTGAAACACAATTATGCAGCAAATTCAGAAAAGCTACAATACATGTTAATGTGTATTTAATACATTGACTTCCTTTAAGCTTAACCATTTAAAAATAAATAGTAGAGAATTATTTACATTATATTTTTTTCAGAACACTAAAGAGAAAAACTTAAATATTCATACATTCCATCTCCATTTTCCATGGAACACTTCCAATCTTCATTTTCATTGCTTCTTTAATGTTGGCAAGGAGAAATTAATTGCATTAATTCCTTAATTCTTCAACGAAGGAATCTAACTTTGATTTTTAAGATATGGCAGTTTCCTAATTAATTTTATTTGAGAACTTTCTTCCCTGAAAAAGAACTTCAGGCAAGGTTATATGTAACTACATATTTTGCCTTTGTTTGGAATCCTTATAACACTAAATTTTTTTTAGCACTTTCAAAGCAATTAATGAAGTCAAAAAGTCTCTCGTGACATCACATTCCATGCTAAAGTCTCCTGCTTTAGTCTCTACTCTCTGAGCCTGAAGTAAAAAAGTGGTACTTAGCTTAGCTCAATAAAATAAATTAGTGCACAAAAAATCACGTCCATGATGTGCTTCATTCTGTAGTCTTACACATTTCATGAAACTTTGTGCCAGTGGTGTACCTATCCCAAGATAAATGTAAGAGTATTCTATACAACTGCAAAAATGTTAAAATAAAGTGAGGCAAAAAAATTTGGCTTTTTGCCAATTTCAAACAGCACAAAAATATGTTATTCTCATCCACTCCAGGTTTACAAATTTTGCTGTGAGCAAAACACATTTTTGCTGCATCCTTCCCTAAGTAATTTTCCCAGGGTAGAATAGGGTTCTTCCTTGAAGAATTTTGCTTTGCAGAAAAAACTGCTAGAACTTTTTTTTTCTTATTAAAAGCAGTTTTGTGGAGTACATTACAATGAAACACCCTCTCCTAACCACCTAATTATTCCAGCATCTACAGAAATCAGAGGCAGGTAGTGGCAAAGTAACAGTTCTAAATTCTTCCCTAAAGGTTTCTTTTCTCTGCTCTTCCCCAGCCTGCTGGAGCGCATGCTAGCCAAGTTGCTCAGAGACATTCACCTGAGGATGCCAGGTGATTCGTCTTTTTGGACTAGAAGTGAGTGAACAAATCATCATTCTTTTTGGTGAGATATAAAAATTCTTAAACTATCTTTCTCAAGTAAAAGATATTTATTAGCATTGCACAGTCCAAAGCTATTATGTTATTCTTTAGCAACACTGAGACCAGCTCAATGGTCTGGGAAAAGAGGAAAAAAACACTTGTCTCCCAACTGCTAATTCGCTGCAACTGGGTCACCTCCTGGAGCAGGCCAGTTTTATGCCACTCCTTATACAAAATAAGGAGCAGATGCTTTTTCCAGTCCTATGTGAATGACATGAGAAAAGACCCTCCTTCATGCTACTGAGGTATATCTATACCGCAGGTCATGTAATTATCTTCAAGCTAGCTAGTTCATATAGTCCAAGGAGCACAGGCATAGTAGCACAGAGCTCAGCATGGGCAACAAAAGCCCATTAAATAGAAGCCCTAAGAAATAAATTAAATATTCAACAATTATCCCAAACAGAGCTCTTGTAGCTGCTGTGGCCAAAGTGCTACTGGGCCTTAGGCTAGGTTGCTTAAAGCTGCTAAGGAATGTCTTAATTTATAGGCCACGTCCTTAGCATTCTTTAAAAGCTCGTTTTCCTTTCTGCTCCACCCTGACTGGATGCAGATCCAACAAGGCACTGCTGATTTGTTTTTTTGTATGAAGTTGGCAAAATCATGTATGTCCAGTTTATAGCTCTTTCATTCCATGCCAATGAGGAGGGTTTTTTGTTCCCTGATCTGACCCTGCAAGCTCACCACTACTGAGTTCACTCCCAACATCCCAACAACTATCTGACATGCTGGAAGGTTTGCTTTCTTCGGTTTTTTGTTTAGATTATACAAATTAAATGCAATCAGATTTCATGCTTGTGATCTAAAGTGCTCACCAATATATCATATTTTGCTGTGTATAAAGCACTTTACAGATGCAGAGAGAAGACAGCAGGAAGTGAAAGAGGGCATCTTCCTCTGTAATATCTGTTATGGAGGCTGGATTTGGTAAATCAGTGGCTTAATCTGTTTTAGTAAGTAAGATGCTTTTCTATGCAGTCCTCAGTACACAAACTTAAAACCTTAATATAGAAGAGGTAAATAAAGCATAAAAATAGTTCTCAGCAGAGCCAAGATGATAAACTGGCTGCATTTAAAAAAAAAAAAAATCAATTACTTTTTCCCAAGTGGTCACTGAAAACTAGCACATGTTAATGAATGTCATTAGATGGATAAACATAAGGGAAGTGTGCCTAAAAGAAGAGTTGAGGGCCAGGGCTCCAAAGCTCACACTGACTCCTGGTTGTCACAAAAATAATCAGGGCTGGTGTAGGAGGATGGAACTGCTAGAAGAGAGTTGAAAGCTGAGCTATGTTTTCTGCTTGGGCACTGGTCTCACAGCCTTCAGAGAGTGTGTTTGGGTTATTTCTATGTCCTCTTTGTGAGCTGTGAACCTTCTAAGGGTTATTTTTACCTAATTCTACTTCCAACACATGATTTCAAAGGCTTGATCTCAGGCCAACACAGCTGAATGTGCCCGTGCACTCACAAATATGATGGTTCTTTATCTTAAATTTAACCTGAGGCCACCAGAACAGCAGGCATGCATCTGTACAGTTAGAAGGACTGGCAAGGTTATGAGGCAGAGACCAGAATCAACTTACACACCCTGTACAGTCAGAGTGGGATATTTAACACATGCTTGTTGATGGGTTACACATGCATCACTGACTTCAGCCTAACTCTGCACTTACCTGGGAGGCCACCCTCACATGTGCAATAGTATTGGAGCTAAAGTTTAAAACTTGTGGTAGACCAGGACATTTTTTTCTTTTATATGATGGAAAATCAGTCATGCCTTACATGCATTTTGAATCCCATAAGTAAATCCTTTAAGGTACAGTGTTGCTGAAAATTTAAGAGTTGGATGTACTTTGGCAAAGTAGACACACACTCTATATGTATCCATGAACTTTCCACTGCTGAACAAAGTCATGCCTTCCAACTATTTCAGAAATTAAAATACCCCATGCAGGTTATATTAAAATACGTGAAAGTGTATAAAATGTATACAGGGTCAAATGCAAAGTCTAGCGTCAAATATAGCATTGAGGTTGCTCAATCAACCACTCAGATCAGGAAATTCCAGAAGTTAATGGTCCACGGACCTTCTCTTCTATAACTCTATTGAAGTTATTTTGCATTCCCAGAACTCACTGACATAAAACATATGAAGCATTTCCATTCATTTTAATTTATTAATGTTTGTGTTACTTAATTCATGGTTGAGACTAGCAGGAGATACTATCTGGACAAGTTAACTGCACGATAAAACTGAGCTAAATCCAACCTGGGTGTATAATCTTTGCATGAGAAACTTGAAATCAAGACTGAGTGGTCCAAAGACCAATGAAGTACTTAACAGCTCAAGAGTTAGGTTAATTTCCTCTTTTCCTGCAGATTTCTGTGTGACCTTTGCAAATCACCTAAATCTACTTGTAATATTAATACATTCCCATATTAGTGTATTTAATATAGAATAACTTAATTTCAGCTTGTGCTACTTTATTTCCTTCTGCAAGGGCAATGAAATAAGCCAAGCTTGAAGTTGGCATCAGTCACATTTTTTATTCATTTGAACATTTATTTTTAAATCATGTCAAAAGGAGCTTTTCTTTCTCACACTGTCATAACATAAGTAGCCCTTATAATGCTTTATGAAAATTCAAAACAGACTCACTAGTCATGGAAAATGTCAACCTGAAAGGACTTTTAGAGAGGCAAGACTGACTTAAATAGGATTAGAACTGAAGTTTGAATGCATGAAGGAAATTTGGACAACTATCCCATTGACTTATCTGTTGTCAGGATGTCACATAGCACTTGTGTTATGTTATCTGTGGCTGCTACATTGCACATTCATTGGGAAGAAATACACATAAGTTTCCTGAAAAATGTTGAAGATTTTTATATTAGTCATTTCCATTGATTTCTTTTCAGGAAATAAGACACAAAGGAACTCTTTCTGTTGTTTTTTAGATCCTACCACTCTGTTCCGTTATATTTTCCCGTACTATTGCAAAGGTTGAGTGGGGAATGTATAATGCTTTTATATTTTTTTAATTTAAAATCTATTTTAAAGTAATAATATGTAAAATATGTTTTTATATATTTGGAAAAATATCTTTTACTTTTTCTTTAACCTAGTTTCCTAGAGAAAAAACTGATCAACTCTATTTTAAAAAGTCATTGTCTGAACTGCTAAAAGTTACTCCCCTAAAATTGCAGTCTGGTGTTNAAGTTACTCCCCTAAAACTGCAGTCTGGTGTTTGCTTACAGAAGTTAAGCTGAACGTTTTGGCAGTGTCAAAAAGCTACAGGCACTGTTGACTTACATCACAAACAAATTTATATTAGCATTTTTATTATTATTTTCATGTTTCTTGTTGATTTCATATACCTCCACATATTTCTTTTCACCTCTTCTAAGAGGTAAAATTTATATGTGGGCTTCTTAGTGTAGACTCTCACTTTTCTAAAATGCAGAATATGCTTGCTATATTTAAAGATCACATAATACCTTTCATGTGTTCTCACAGCTTCATTGAGTTGTATGTTAATGTTATGAAATGGATGTATTTACTACAGGGGGTGGTTTCACAGGTGTTTAAAAATATGCCATACAGCTGTATTCTGAAATATGGCAAAACTTAGATATCATAAAAATGTTATATACTGAGATAGCCAAAATATGCACAACATTGTTCTTCGTCAAGTATTTATGATGGATATAGTTATAG
>VZTV01023555.1:0-75960 GCA_013400875.1 Anhinga rufa | reverse complement strand
AGCCAAAACCAGCACAGAAGATTATTCCAAGTAATCAGGAGTTAAAGCCTGTGTGTGCATGTACATTGCTTTACTCCGTGCCTCCCTCTCAGTGGAGCCTTCATGGAGAAGCTCCAGCAATGTCTCCGTAATTAGACCATGTTCCTCTCGCTCTGCCCCAGGCCTCCGCACGTTAAGCACTTGTACCGGGGCACAGCTTTATGCGCGGAGCAGTCCCATTGCAGCCACTGCAGGGAGCAGTCACCATGACAGGCAATGAAATGGCTTGCATGCCTAATGCTGTTTTCACTGCCTGTCTGGTTTTTTTGGAGTGTCCTCCCTAACAGTCAGGCCTGCGTGCTATTCTGTGAGCTGCTACCCTCATACAAATAACGAATAATACCATGACAGGGAGCTCTTCTCCTGGTAATGAACATGTGCTCTCGAGCCAGCGGTTCCAAGGAGCAGCTGGCTGTGGCTGCGGAGCCAGTGCTCTCAGTTGTGTCCCTGTGGACGTGGAACTCGTCTGTACCGAGGAAGCGGCTGTCACGCACCGTTACCGCTGCAACGGGCTCTGCTCCTCCCAAGGGCTGCTCGCTGTCTCGCCTGCCCTCCTGCCGCGCCACCCCGCAGGCTGGCGTGGCGGGGCCGTCCCTGTGCGCACCGGGGCTGATCCCACCTCGGGGCGCCCGGCTCTCGCCGCTCTGGCTGCTGGCAGAAGTGGTGCCGGTCGTGTCTGAGGACGTGCGATGAGACCCCCCTGCAGCATCCTTTAACAGCTGTTGGGCAGCAATAGCTTGGGGCCATTTCAGCCTCGGTCCCACGCAGCGTGACCCTCACTGTGAGCTGTAATTGCGTTGCTGGGTAATGCTTGTGCCTCTCCGATCAGCTCAGGATATTCAGAAAATCAAACCACTTCCATCAGCGCTATGAGTCTGTGTTGATGGGCACTACAGGAACACCTACAGTGGACGGATAGGTCGGGGTTTGCTGCTAATGACGGGCACCGCTGCAGACACCTCGTAACTGCTGTATTTCTCTGCAAAAGGCCTTCCCAGTGTACTGTGCCCTCTGCACTTCTGGTAACTTAGGGAAAGTGTATTGATTTTTTTTTTTTTCTGGGACCTGCTGTGAGTTGGCTTTTGCTGGAATGTAGTGACTCGGCTGCCCTCCCTCTTCTGTGGATCCAGTGCATCGGGATTAATCTGGGTTGAAGACTGTGCGAGTATTTCCCTGTATATAGCTCTTTCAATACCTTGTCCCCTCCACCTTTCCTAAACCTTTAGGTCTGGGTTAGGTCCTACATGTGCACTGCTTTTTCGAGGCCAAGCCTTCCGTTCAGAGCAAGGGCACGCACGCAGCGCTGACCTCCCACTGGTGCCAGGTCCGGCTCTCAGTAGCGCCGGCGGAGGGTCTAGGCTGAGCTGGGTTACAGGCTGGAGGCTGTGAGCAGGGGCCCAGGCTCTTTGCTGGTCAGTCCCTGTGTTTTACCCATCTGAGGGCTGGAGAGAGGCTGCTCTAGCATCAGGCGTGGATTTTCTGCTGCACCCAGAGCTACCGGAGTGAACCCACCACGTGCCAGAGCTGGGGGTCTCCTGGCCTCCGCCCCTGCCCTGTGTGCTGGGCCGGGGGAGCCCCCCTGCGCCCTTGCTGAGCAGCAGTCTTCTCCTGGCCTTTCTGCTCAGCTTCCACTCAAGGGACGGGATGCAGGAATGAGCTGGGCCTCTTGGCAGTGTTTTATCACCTGATGATGGTTATCCACAGGCTACTTGATTGTAGCCATGGGAATGGCAGCTGCTTTCAGCACCCGCGGCCCCTCCATACTGCGCTTGCTGCTCTTGCAAAGAGAGTGAGAGAAGCGCGAGGGACAACACGCTGGCAGGGGAGAGCTCTGGAGAGCCCGCTCCGCAGAGCTGGTCGCTGCTTCTGCCTCTGGATAAAACGTATTTGCTTGCAGGCGACAGCGGGTGCGTAGTGCAGAGGGAGCCGGAGCACGGGGGGCGGCAGCACGGCCACGTGCTGGACCCCACCTTGGCAGCCCCCAGGTGCCTGCCCCGCTCAGCCCCGGCTCAGCGCCACCGGCTCGGCCGGGCGGAGGGAGGGTGCACCGGTGCCGCGTCCCGCCAGCGCGCCGGCGGGGTCCTGCCCTGCTCCCGCTCCCGCTCCCAGCCCCGGCGCACGGGAGCAGCCCAGCGCCTCCCGGCAGGAGCGCTCGGCGGGTTGCGAGCCCAGGGCTTGGAAAGCCAGCCAAGCAAGGCGGGGATGCCCCTTCCGATAACTTTTGGAGCATCCCTTGGAGCACATCGGGAAGTGTCATATGTTGCCGGGCCTGAAATAATCTTAACTGTTGCGCTGTAGTTTCAAGAACGTTCCTTCTCTAGGATTTTGCTCAGTAATCCACTAAGTAAACACTGCAGTGCTTTGCCACTAATGGTTTAAGTGTTATTTGTAGTGTCAAAGTTTGTGAGCTTCGCTCTGTGTGTGAATGCAATATTGCTCAAGCACGTAGATGCTACAAAACCCCCAAAAATAGACCTGGGGAAAAACAGCCCCCTTGGAAAAGAGAAAGGCAAAGAGTCAGTTGGTTGTGCTCATGGGTTTAAATGATGAGCCTGACCTGTGCTCAGCTTCTGATTTAGCGAGGCTCGTTCTGCTTTGTTCGAAGCCCAGACTAGCAAAGAAGGAACAACAGGTTCTCAAAGAAAGTTATGGACAAAGGCTTTTGATTTTCAAAGTGAAAATTCCAGCACAAATTGGTGACACCTTGTATCAAGAGAGGTCGGAGTCTTTTGCTTTTCATGGATTTCTCTCACCTCTTGTTGTCATGGGGACTTCTTTTCCCTGAGTCGTTATATCATCCACTTCAGCAGAAATTTTATTGCTTTGGGGGCTGGAGAGGCTCATGTGGGACATTTCTCACTGCTCGCGGTGTAATACACAGAGGTAATTTCTTTCAAATGATTTTTGCTTGAAGTGGTTTCAATGAATTGAGAAGGGTACGAGGATGAATGAATGGCTGAAATGTTCGTACTGAGTTCAGGTGAGGAACGTGCACTATCAAACTTTCCAGAGCATTAAGTGTGGATATTATAATTTCACTGTGGTCTGTATGTAGGCAGCAGTCCATTTTATCCTTTTTATTCACTTTTTAAAAGTATTATTTAGGATTTAAAGTGGTTTAAATTGGTTCCCCCTCCCTTTTAAAAAGTTTTAAAAAAACCCCTAAATTATAAGAGTCTTTTCGGTCACAGTGAGAAATGAGTGTTTAGATCAAAGGCTGGAGCAGCCCCAGCAAACCGAGGTGTTGCCCGTGGGAGTGGAGCGGCCCGGGCAGGATCAGTCCCCGTGAGCCCGCAGCCGGGCGCCGCTCAGCCCCGCGCCCCCTCGCCGCCGACAGCAAAGGCGGCCGCGGGCGGGAGCCACTGCTCACACCTCTGCTGGACACGCGATGGCACGTGGGCGCCGCTTTCTGCCTCCCTTTTTCGGGGGATGTTGGGGACGCCGGTGCGCGGGAGTCGTGGCCGCGGTGCCCGTCCCGTGCGGGGTCCTGCGCCCCCCGCGACACGAGGCGAGCACCCCGGGGAGCCCCGCGTCCCAGGTAGCTCCTTCCCACGCAGGTCCCTGCCAGCCCTCTGCTTGTTTATTTAGCTAGCTGCTGTTTCCAAGCTGAAGGAGAGTGTTTAAAAGCCAACTGTTTGAAGGCTGTGGAAAGGATTCATATTTATGGAAAAAAAGAAGAAAAAAATCAAAAAACCCCTCCAACCTGTTTTTTCAAATCTCCCATTTCCATCCCCAGAGTCAACACACCAATTTAGTAAATGTTGCAAGGCGCACTATTTTCCCCCTTGTCATATTATACATCCAAGCATCAAGGATGGATCATAAACTTGCTCTTTATGGCTTTAACATTTCAATTGCTAGTCACATTTTATGTAAATGAAGGTATTTACCTTGACAAGCTCTCCTGTGAAGTACAGTACTTCTTTAAAGAATTTATTTGGCAATATAAACAGGCCAAATGCTGAGGGTGGATGCAAAATTCACAATTTATTTTTACAGCTAAGTAATGTAAGATCCTCCCAAAATATACCCGCGGTTGTCTGCTCCAATCTCGTCAGCGCCTTGGAGAAACTGAGGCAGGGGAGCTGGGGGGAAGAGGAGATAGCAAAGGGACATCAGTTATAGCCACGGACCTACTAAACAGAACTGGCTTTGGATAAAAATAACTCCATCTGCCAGACTTTATTTTGTATTATGGAGATTGCTGTAACACATTTCAGGCCAAAATCTGATTTCCATTCCCTCCAGAGCCAAGCTGGAGTGGACTTGGCCCCCTCCTTTATTAGCGGGTAATCACTCTGGATCCGAGCGGAGCAACGCTGCTCTGGTAGCCCGAATTTGCTGCACTCCTTTGTTTTAGAGCATATTTCCTTTCATCTTGCATTGAGATGGGTATAGTAATATAATATACTTTCTATTAGTGTTCATCCACATCTGCAAATAACTTTATTTCAGCCTCAGCTCTGCCCTTTCTGTATGTATTCTTGATGGACATTCATATAATTAAGCTGAGCAGCGAGCACGCTCGCGGAAAGCTAGCATCAGCGTCAGAAGCGTGTGTTAAATTCGCATTTGGATTCAGCAGCTGACAGCACGAGCTGCCATCACCCAGTCAGGGAAAAGACAAAACCGCCCGATCTGAGTAACGCCGGCTGCAGGGAGGCACCAGCTCCGGAGGCTCCGGGGCTCCTCCAGGCGCCCCCGCCTTCGGGACCCACCTCCGAGCCCCTGGCCGCGTGGGGAGGTGAGCATCCCGGCTCGCCTGTGGGTGGAAGGGGCTGCATCACTTGGGCAGGTTATTCATTATGGATTAATTGGCTCCAGTCCCGCTTGTTTAAAAACAAACAGACCCTTTTGCTTCTAAAGCACCGACTCGCAAGGTGCCGATGGCAGGCCACGGGGTCCTGGAGCCGTTGCTGCTGGAGGTCTTTAATTGGCCTTTGGTTCATCCCCACTTGGTCTGTCCCCCCGGGGAGCACCAGCAGTGATCCCGCTGCCGCTCACCTGCACCGTCAGCACTCGCGCTCGCGCCTCCCAGCTAATTTCTCGGCTATTAATGAACCGTGTGAATCCCCAGTCACCGCCCGCCGCCTCTGCTCTGCTGCTGGGCGGCACTGGGGGCACAGAGGGGGGACAGAGGTAACCCACGAAAGGGCTCTGCCTTCCTTGCCCGGGCTCTTAAAAGCCTACGGAAAGGCAAGCTGCTGTGATCGGCAGCCAGGCATGCACTCGCGAGGCTCTGGGGGAGCTGGACGGTGCGATGGGGATCGTGCTTTAGCGAGTGTGAAGGGAGATGCGAGCGTGGTGGCCGGTGCTGGGGGCTGCTGTGGGCAGGAGGGGATTAAACTGGCCAGGGCCTGGCGGAGGGGGGACGCACTTGGCAGCGGTCCTGCTCGCCAGCCTTCGTTAATGGCTACCTGAGATAAATGCAATGTCTGGCTAAACCGGAGCCATCCAAGCTAGCCAGGGATCTGCTGCAATCGCTGCTGTACCTGCGTGGGCGCTCCCCCCCAGGGATCTCGGCGGGGCCCCGGGTGCCAGGGGAGCCCGCCCGCCCCTCGCGAGGGGCAGAGAGCCCGAGGGGCTCAACCCGAGACAGGGGTCCGGTCCCTTCCCGCAGCTCTTCGGGATACTCCTCCGCCCGCTGCCGCCCGGTCAGCACTGCGGGCGAGCCGGCGTGGGCGGGGGGCACGCGTGCAGTGCCGTGGGGTCTGCTGCGTGTGCCTGGATCAGGAACAATAAAGGTGCCTTACTCGGCTCAAAATCCTCTAGAAACCCCTGAAAAAATCAAAGCACAGTGGAAAAATGCCTGAGGCAATAACTTCACTGGTAAACTAAAGCATCTTGCTGAGAATTTCTAAGACCCAGCAAATTGTAATGCAATTTCCTATGCAAAAAGGGTTTATCTCTATCTAAATATTATTCTGCGTCGTTACTCATTGTAGGGAAGCTATTGCTCTCCTAGGTTAACTGATTGAACTTTGGAAATAAAGCTGCAAGCTTATCATACAGACGGGAGCTTGACTTTTATTGCTCCTAAATTGTAGTGATAGTGTTAGATGTAAGTAAATGTATACTCCATTAGAAAATATTAAAGTTTGATACTACTTTGGAATTGAAAAGATTAAAAGAAGCATTTCTGCAGTCTAGCCCACCATGAAATTGGAGTCTATTTGGTATGTAAAATGTGTAATACAAATAGCCTAACAATTAATGACAAAGGAAGAGCTGGGATGGATTTAAGGCTCAAACTACCCTGGATTTCTCGAGGCTGGAGTGGCAGCAGGGGAAGTGTGTTATTAGATCATTACAGGCTTTTCTGCTAGAGCCACTGCTGGTAAAGTTACATCAAGGTGTTTTTATTATTACCCTGTTCCCACATAATATTCTGAAACACTCCAGTCTTGGGATGCAGTTGTCTCTGTGGGAGACCATCCGTGTCTCTGCCACGGACTGGTTCATTTGGAAAACCTGCACAGAAATTCTTCAGCCATTTTTTGCAGTAGGCAATAGTGAGGAAGTGCTTTACCATTGCCAGAGCGTTTAAGGAGCTCGTTTATTAATGTTTAAGTTCAAAGCTGCTGACTGCGGTCGGGGTAATGTATTCAGGAGCGGGGATTCCTGCTGGCCGAGGTCCCCACAGGGCACCACGGTGGACGCAAGTCTTCCGCTGCCCGGTCCAGGGTCCTTCCCCAGGGTAACCCGGCGAGGCGCTTCCCAAAGCAGCTCTGCCAATGCCCCCTATTAACTTTTGCTAATGTTTAGAGTGCATCGCGGGTGGAGGCCAGCGTCGAGTTCTTTGCTGTGCCTGGAGGGTGAGGATTTGGGATGCTGGTGCAGGGGGGGACTGGGGGGGCTCTGCCCTCCAGTGAGCCTGGGGAGAGCTCAGCCCGAGTCACCCGTGAGGTGGGTGCGCGGCGCTCCGCAGGGGCTGGGCGGCGGGGAAGGCCACCTCCTCCTGCGGCCCTGCAGGCTCCTGCCCGCCGAGGGTCTCTGCTGCAGACCTGCAGGCGTCAGGGCCGGAGGAGCCTGGGCACTGGGCACCCCCACCGGCAACCCGCACCGTGCAGCCTAGTCGTGCCTTGGGTTTTCTGGCGGGGGCGGAAAAGTCGGTGGAGGCACAGCAGGCTGTTCGATACGCCTTTGGGGTGCAGATTCAGGGCCTACAGTTGCGGTGGCGCCCAATGGATGTTGTGTGGCCCTTCAGAGTATAAATTGCACTTCTAATCCAGCTTTTCTCCTGGAGCACCCACTTGCACTTCACGTCACAGTCATTTTGTAGGTTGGTGCCGCTGTGCGTAGATGTACAGTGTAGAATATGTAGTTCCTTCTTCATTAACAGGATTTATATCCTCGGTGTTTCTTGCTGGATGACTTAGTATTGTAATGAAGAACATGAATGCTGCCTTAATTAAAATGCAACCCTCTACATTAATATATATGTTGCCACTGAAAATTAAGGTTCACTGAAAACAGCGCATTTAAAAGCTTGTGGCAGATTTAACTGGCAGCATGTGAAATGGGAAGCGATTTGGGATTACGTGCCCCAGCTCTGCAGCCCAGCCGCGCAGGACTGCGCTCAGCCTGCGGCGGGGACGAGGGACCGCGGCTGCCTTTGCAGCCCCCTGATCGGCTGCCCGGCCACCCGCCTGTCCCTGGCGGGCAGCGAGACTGTGCCGGGGTGCCTGCTGCCTGCGCCGCTGGCACCGCCGTGGGTGGTGGTGGAGCTCCTGCGGGCGCCTTGCCCTGCGCAGCCTCACCCTGCGCTGGGCTGTGGGTGGGAGCCGGTGCCGGCTGCGGTGCTCGCTCCAAGGCTGTTCTGTTTTACCGGGGAGGTGCAAAGCAGCTTAATGAACCAGAGAATTTGTTCCATAATATGACTTAAAAAAAAAAAATTGTGAATGCAAAACATTGCCGACTCCCTCTCTCCCTCACTGTGCATGCATCGCCATTGGCAGTATTATCAGTTATGAAGATATTTTGCATTCAAGGATTTGCAGTTTCCAGGCCCATGAATATTCAGGCTCCGGTTCGCCCTTTCTGTCTGTGCACTGCACCTATCCTTTCCTTTCCTTCGCTCCTTTATTTTTTTTCCAGTGGATTCAATTAGTTCTATTTGCTGCTTTAGCAATAAAACAATTCCCTCTGTGGCATTAAAATGAGTTTCTTTCATTATTTCATCTGGCTTCTTGTTATATGTTGAGGGAAAGGGAGGGGGCTCTGCTTATTGTCTGCCCCGCTTTGCAGGGGCGGGCTGCCAAGCCGAGGAGGACACTGGATGTACTTGGGGCAGCATTAAGAATTAATGAAGGGCACTTGCTGGCGCAGAGGCGCAGGATCCTCACTGACAGAGCCTCCCTCGCAGCTACGGGTAAAACTTGACTGGCCCCCAGAGGCTTTCCACAGGACTTCAGCACCGACTCACTGAGATAGCCTTGAATGTGGTGGGCTTCTGAAGGCATCGCAGGAGTTGGGTCTGGTCGGTTCCCAAGCGCGCAGAGCCTTTGCATTAGCTTCTGGTAATGAAATGCAGAGACTGAGCCCGTATTTGTTTTAGCTAAGGCACGAGTTAATCTAGGCTGAAACATCAATTTAAACCCAGCAGATCAGTTTATTGAAACAGCGTGGGCAGCGGCTGGTGCGTGGCATTGGGGGCTGGGGTGGTCGAGGGTCCCGGTTCCATTTTCTCCCGTAGCAGAGCCCAGTGTGGCTTAAGGAAAGCACACAGGAGTTGTGAGAGCCAGAAAAACAGTGATTATGTGGGCAGGGTATACAAATAATTACATGTAATGCCAGAACTCTTTCGGCAATCTGCTCTTGGAGTGCCCTTTCGGGGGGCTGAGATGGCGTCAGGTAGCTGTGTAGTACTAACAGACCTATAAATCATTCTTGTTTCACACTGTGCTAAACACAAATCATATTAGTTACAACACTGAAGAGCATCTAAGTAGAGAAAAGAGAAAGACAAGGTAGAAAGAGGAAACTAGATTTAAATCTAATTGCTTTTCCGCGTGTGTTTCACCGCTGTTTGGCTCAACACAACGGCACGCTGCGGGGAGGGGGCCGGGAGCCGGCACAGGGCGGGAGGTGGGAGCCGCACGGCGTTCCTCCTCTGCTCCCACCCGGACGGTGTCTGGCCGACGCAGGCGTTAAAGGTAGATGAGAGGAGACGTGGCTTTGTGTATTCAGTTTGTTTTTTTTTTTTTAAATTACTTTTCCTCTTCTCTCTGTGACTAGGGTAGGTTAAAACAGTTGCACTGGTTCCAATTCCTTTTTCATTACGAGATTAAATCTAGAACCAAATGAGAATTTCCAGGCTGGCAGAGCGGCTGCGACCCCCTGGGTCTGTCGAGCACCCAACTTTTTGGAGAAAGAGGTCGGTGCTTTTCCTCTCCCCATGGAAAGGCCCGAGCCCCTCTGCAGCAGGGAGCGGGGTGACGAAGGGTGCCCACTGCCTCCGGAAGGAGCGGCGGAGTCGGGGGGGCACAGGCGGCCGCGGGGCAGGTCCTGGGGGATCCTCGGCTGGAGGCTTGGCCGGTAGGATTGGTTGTTACCAGCAGGATTCAGTGGGACAGAGTAAAGGGGCTTAAAAAGGAAATATGTCTATTTGGGATGGAAAACCATTTTAAAAGGAAGAAAAATTAGAGCGTACAGCAGGGTAAGCAGGACTGTAAAGTTAAGTAATTAATCACACCAATTGTAACTTGGAAAGGAAATAAACGTGATAAAAGGATTTGTCTGAGTAGATTACAGGCAAATTAGAAAAAAAAGGAGGGGTCATCACGGACTTGGGAATTGTGCTCTTCAGAAATCTTCAATCATCCTCACAATCAATTCTGCATTTCCTTAACAGCAGTGTGAAACACGGCTCGCTCTGCATTGTCTTAGATTAACTGCTGACTGCAAACCATACATTAAATGAGCTATTGAATATTTGTCTCTCAACAATACACTTGGAAATTGTTTATTTCCCTACTAGGTCTTCTGCAATGCATTTAGGTACTGTAACCTAAATTGTAAAATACAGACTTGCGCTACCTGCGCTCAGTACCCTCGCAGTGCCTGGCCCTGACGGCAGCTGCACCGAGGAGCCACAATTACGGGGAGTTTTTTTCTCGTAAACTGATTGTTTGTTTCTGGAGACAATTACACTGACTTTATTATACAACGTATGTTTCTCTGCAACAAACAATCTGCTTTTATGGGTTTTCTTAGTAAAATACCAAGTCACTATGCTCACTAATATGATTCAATTGTATTGTGTTATCTGACCTTTAAGGAACTTGCAATCTATAATAACATGGTTCTACAGCAGATCCACTAGTAAAAAGCCTTGGCTTCTGGGAAATTCAGTCTGCAAATAAGTGGAGCCCAGGTATGAAAGGAATAACAAGGCACTTTAACCCCTTGGCTGCTGGCCGGCCTGGGGTGGTTTTGCCATCCCTGCGGCGAGGCACTGTAGGGACGTGTGTGCTCGAGGAGGCTGGAGGTGGAAACACAACTTAGAGTCATAGAATGCCCTGAGCGGGAAGGGACCCACAAGGACCATCGAGTCCAGCTCCTGTCCCTGCACAGGACACCCCAAATTCACACCATATCTCTGAGGGTGTTGTCCAAGGGCTTCTTGAACATCGCCAGGCTGGGTGCCGTGACTGCCTCCCCGGGGAGCCTGTTCCAGCGCTCCACCACCCTCTGGGGGAAAAGCCTTTCCCTGATACCCAACCTAACCCTCCCCTGGCACATCTCCCTGCCATCCCCTCGGGCCCTGTCGCTGGTCACCAGAGAGAAGAGATCAGCGCCTGCCCCTCCTCCTCCTCCCCTGGTGAGGGGTCCGTCCCATCCCGTCCCGGAGCACCCAGAGCCGGCGCCTCTTGCCCCTCTCGCCGGAGGCATGGGGATGTGGAGGGGATGCAGAGGGGACCCGCTTTCGGCCAGCTGAGCTGTGGCGGGTTGGCTGTGCTGAACGGGCAGCTTTTGCGCAGAGCTGGCCGCCTGTGCCTTCGTCCACCGTGCACGGTGCTTGGCAGCGGAGCGGAGCAGGCTGTGCGCTGCTACACTCATGTACGGTGGCACGGAAATGATTAACGCTGGTCTCATCCCCGCCCGCCCACCCGCTCCCGTCTGTTCACTTCGCTTCGGGCGCCCTGCCACGCGCGGAGGCACCGGCGAGCTCCGCTGCGGCCCCTCGCCCTGCCAGCGGCGTGGGGGTCCCGTCGTCGCCAGTGCCAGCTCTGGGCTGGCGCCGGAGAGCACGGGACTGCCCTCTTGATCCAGCACAGCCCAGCCGCTGGCCCTGCCTGCTCCCCTCCTCGTCTGCCGCAGGGATGCGGCGCTGCAGCCAGTTGACCCCACAGCACGGTAGAGGCTCAGGAACCACACCACCACGTGCCCACATCGTCCCTGAGCCCAGGCTGTTCTTCTTTCGCCTGGAATTTATCCACAAGGAGCTTAGAAGAGGTCTGCAGGTCTTGGTCTCGGCCAAGGCTGGAGTGACCCCCAGCTCGTAGGCCAAATAGCCCAGTGTCCTCCGGAAGGGATCTGCCGTCCAGCAGCTCGTGCTGCTGGCCCTTCTCCGCATCATGACCGGGAGGACCTCGGGCCGGTGCAGGACACAGCGCTGCCGAGGAGGTGCTGGGAAGCCCCAGCGTGGTGGGGCCATTGGCTCCCAGGGGCCGGGGGTCCCTGCCAGCACCGCCGCGTTGTCTCTGCCCAGCGGAAAGCTGCGGGGTCTCCGTCCCGCGCTCTGTTTGGATGTGTTTCCAACCCACTAATCACTCCCTAATCATTCTGATTGCTTCTGTCTGACCTCCCTCCACGGCAGTAATGCTTCTCCAAAGAGGCATTTGAGTGATTTTATTTAGCTAAGTGAGAGATGGAGGATAGTCAGGAATCTGTTAGACCCAGGGAATCGGCGAGAGACTGGGAAGTTGAACAGAGAAAGAAATACTTCAGAAGTTTTTAATGATCGGAAGCTGGAGGACAACCTGTGCCTAACTCTAGGTGTTGGGTTTTTAAGAAAGTTTTCTCAGCCCGCTGCACAGAGTTTTGGCAGAGATCTTTGTAAAACAACTTTTCCACCGAGGAACGGGAGATTAGAGAACCATTCCCTTTAATGCTTGAGTGTGCACAAACTTGCAGGGATATCGTTTGAGGCTCTGCTAACCTTGTTAAAGGTCACCTTTTGATCCCATCAAATACCCTCTTTACCTGGAGATAAGATTTAAAAATGAAAGACGAAAGAGACAGAGCTTAAGAAAGAAGGAGAACCTGGAAGCTCGCTGAGCGTGCCGGCGCCTGGCTTACGGCAGGGGAGAGATTAAAGCGAGCACTGGCGCAGCCGGGGAGCGGCCGTGCGGGGCGGCTGGGGCGGCTCCCAGGCCATCAGGCAGCCCCATGGCACGGCCGGGAGCGCCGAGCGCCCTGCGCCGCTGGCGCTCCCCTGCCCGCCGCCCTGCCGGCGCTCCTGCCGGCACCGCCGGCGCTGCGGAGCGGAGGCGCTCGCGAAGGAGACCGCGCCGGGCCAAGGTCGTGGCTGAGGTCAATAAATAATACATGACAATTAATCTCAGAAACCTGCGACTCAGGGGAGAAAGGCGAGGACACTGCGGATCCTGGCCCGGGCTGTCAGGCGGATGCTTTGGCTCCATGTCAGCCCAGGCGAGTCAATGAAAAATAAGCCTCTGCAGGGATGCTGTGAGTTGGTGGTGAGTCACTCGGCACGGCTGGCGTGCTCCCGGTGCCAGCGGGAGCCGGGTGCTGCCGGTGCCCTCGCCAGCGTGCAGGGAGGTGGGTGCTTGTCCCTGCTCCCCCACGGGGTCCCGGCGTGCCCGCCCGTGGGAGCCACGCAGCCTGCATGCACACCGTGAGCCATGAGCCCTCTGTGCTGGGGGTTTCAGCAATTGTTTGCCTTTTACAATCAATTCCCATTTGAGATGTTTTAAAATGTATAACTGTCTCCTTGAGACTACAGCATTCAGCAGGTGGTAACACTCAAAGCTTTTTTTTTTAATCTGTAGTAAGGATTTACAAAGGAAACCTTGACTTTTAGATTGATTTTTAAATAAGCATATATTTAGCTGTTAGTGCTTGAAGTACATATTGGATTATATTCTTCTGCAAACAGAATATTCTAATTGATCTTGCTAATAAATAATGAAAGCCAGCCCTGCTACATATAATTCAAGGTTACACTGCATTTGTACCAGCAGCACTGGGGAGTTTTTTAATGCTTCAAAGATTGTTTCTTTAAAAAAGGGAAAAAACCTGTGTGCAGGGAGGGAGGAGGACTAAATGGTGAGCGTTTCTCTAGAATTTCCTTCTGTTATTTTCTAAAACGCAATTAGCAAGTGTCACCGTTTGAGACCCTCGTATACATATACAACTGAACTTGAAAGCCTTTCCTTCTCCCCGGCAGCTGTCCTCTCGGGGCGGCTGCAGGCGAAGGAGCGCGGCTCAGCCCCGGCCTCCTGCGGCGGCAGCCTCCGTGGCTGGCCGGTGCGGCGTGATGGGGCCAAACCCCCCCGTTCACGTGCCGTGTCGTGGGGTGCAAATAATAACGGCTCGTCTGCAGAAATCGTAGGGAGGAGGGCGCTGCTCACCATTGGAATGCGAGATCGTCTGGAGAATTAATTTTAATGTTGAGCCTCGTATCGATCAGCGCCGTGATGGGTCACTTGGCTGCGGCATGAGCAGCTCCAAGGAGCCTCTGCTCTGGGGTGGGCGCCTGCTCGCCCTGGGGACATGGGGCTGCTGGGGCTGGGGCTGAGGAGGTCTGGCCCCACACTGGGAGCCCACACGGAGCTCTGCGTCTTGCGCAGGCAGCCAGCGCAGCTCAGCCGCCCGCTCCGGTGCCTGCAGCCAGGGGTGACTTTTGGGCTAGGTCACGAGTCTGGAACAGCCACAGCTCTTGATGCTGGTGCAGAACAGCCTGTCTTTGCCAGCCTGTGTCCTGCTGCAGACATGTTCTGGCAAGTCCGGAGACCGCCCTTCGTGTTGGCTCACCGGAGCCCAGCAAATGACCAGTGGCAGAAACGCCATGCAGAGCTCAGTAACTCGGGGGAGCTGGGTTATTACGGTTTGCAAATGTTGTGCAGATTCCCAGCTTGTAGAGCAGGCATTAATCACTCAGTGACATTGCAATTACCATACAGGATAGGGCATTTATTTGGCATTTAACATGTAATTAGGGGAAATAACTATTTCTTCCCCGTGCTAAGAACGCAAATTGCAAATGGCCAGATTTGACCTGGCGAGTTTATGCAGCTCAGTTGCATTGGCTTTGCCACAGGGCAAAGAGGTTTTTGTCCAGCGAAGGTGAAGTCTGCTATTAAAGCTGACATTCGTAGCAGTCATCCCCGCTCTGTACAAAACCCTCCCACCTGCTGGAGCCGCAGCAGTGGCTGGAGTGCTGGGGAGGGCACGACGCCTTACGAGTGGTCATTGTGGGGGCAGATCACCACGACCACGATCCCGCCTTCCGACAGGGACCGCAGGTGGGTGCCCAGGGATGCCGGCAGGGCATCCCTGGATGTATGTATGGTATTTCTCCCTAACAATCTCAAAACGTCCTCAGCTCCAAGATTAGGACGGAGGCCAGCTAGGCAGCCAGTGCAGGGCTATGTGCAGCTGCGTGGCTTTATCCTTTGCTTCCTGTTGGCTGCTGGAGGGAGAGATCTCCAGGGACAGGGCAGTCGTCCCAGCCTGCCAGCTGGGCAGGGCTGGAGTGATGGCGTGATGAAGGCTGCATCCACTTCCGTCCCTTTGAGAACAACAAAGCTCAGTTTCTGAGCAAAATCTTACGTAACTTGTTGCTGGGACCCGCTTCCCCACTCCCCATTGGGGACAGGGCAGCAATCTGTGGCTGCACACGTTTGCTGCTGACCCTCTTGCTGCCATCCTGCTACCCATTGCAAGAGCCACTCTTTTGTAGAGTCGAGTGGTGCTTGAGGATGAGCCAGCGCAGGTCTTCAGGCAAGAGGAGACATTGCTATCTTCCTGTTCCTGTAGGCAGCTGGCAGCCGCTCTCCCCACCAGCTGGAGCGACGACGCGATCAGCCGGCAAAGGCAGCATACTATTAAAGAGCTGCTGACACCTCATGGGAAACTCACTTAAAAATATTTTATTTACGTGCATGTCTGTGAGTTTTTCTGCTTCTCTCCCCCTTGCTCCATCCCACAGAGAACACTGCCCGGAGCACGGGCGCCTTGCTGGATGGAGTCCTGTGGCTCTCAGTGGGGAGAGGGGAGGGCGGGAGCGCAGAGCCGAGTGCATACAGCATCCAGGACCCACGCGCTGTCTCCTGCCTCGGCAAGGCTGCCTCCTGCCCAGCACTCACCGGGCAGCGGGAGCAGGGCGATGTGGGGCTGCATGGGCTGCTCAGGGAGGGTGCGCCAGGCAGCAGCAGAGGAATGGACACAGCAGGGGAGTCAGGAGAGAGGACAAGAGGCTCTGCTGGACACGGGCAGGACAGAGGCTGCAGCTGCTGGCTGTTTATTAGCAAAACTACTCCTCATGGTTTTGCCTTATGTTTGTTCTACGGAGTCATGATGAATATGGATGCAAGCATTCAGGGAGCTGGGGTGGGTAATTAGAGTGGAGCCCTGGGAGTGGGACCTCCTGGGCTGTAATGGCACCCCAGGGAGGGAGCCGGTCCTGGGAGTACTGCGAGATCTCCCAGGTTGTGTGCGCTGCCTCTGCGCTGCCACGCTGCGGGACCTAGGGCTACTGGCTTTCCCTCTCCGTGGATCTCATTGTACCTGCCTCACAGGCGTGTTGTGTGAGTCTGAGTTAATTAACGCTCATAAAGCCACTCTACATCCTTGGAGAAGAGCAAAATATCATAGCTGCTGTTATAATTTGCTAGGCACTGCAATTAGTTTAATTTCAGAAAGTTCCCAGCCAGCCAGCCCTCTCCCCAGCCACCGCGCTGTCCCTGCTTGAACGCTGCCATGTGCATGCTCACCGAAGCCAGCTCACGCTGTCTACCAGGAGGAGACAGCAGCACTCTGCGTCTGCTCCTCGTGACCACCTCGTCCCCCCTGCTCCATCCCTGGTTCTTGAATCATCCCCAGTTGTCACCCTTTTGTCCCATTAATGGCCTGATGTCATCGTGACCTGTGGCTCTGGTCACAGCAGCCACCAGTGATATCATGAACAGATGAAGAATAAAAGTCATCCCATTTATCCTCAGCTGTTTACCCCGATGTGAACTCCAGGGATGCCAATCCCTCTTCTCCAGCTGCAGAGGGGTCTGGATGACACCCTCATGCTGCCGCCCCAACTACTGGGAGCCCAGATGAAGGTTGTGAATCCAGACTAGCTTCTGCTCCGGTGACAACCTCCTTTTTCCACGCTGCCTCTGGCCAGCAGGTATGGGGTACAAACTCTATCTCAGGCTAGCTCCAAGCTCTTCGTAGGGCTGCAATGCTCCTGTGTCCCAAAGACTGGGGAAGATCAGAGTGCGCTGGGCAATAGAGAGAGACATCCTCCCTCGCGGCCACCCTGGCATCGCCCTGAGCCCGGGAAGAGCTGCAGGACGTATCACGTGTGGATCACTGGTTTTGCCAGAAAACCTAAGCTGGGGAAGGGCTACAGACTAGGCTGTCGTAAGGCCAGCCGCACACCTGCCTCGCCGAAGTGCTCTCGGGTCGAGGGGCATTTAAACCGGCCTGGAGAAAGAGAAAAGGGTGCGCGTTGCTGGGGAGCGAGGCAGCCCACCGTGCTGCTTTGCACCTTGCGTTGGCAGGATGAGGCGGGTGGGGGTTGTCCAGTCAGGTGTGTGTGTATTTATATATAGACATGTGCAAGTATGTGTGCGTATGTATATATTTAATAGACTCGGAACCCGAGGACCGTCTCTTCCAGCTCCTGGGGAAGCTAAAAGCAATTTCTGGCATATGCTGAGGCTGTAGGTAATGAATCACCGAGGGCTCAGTGGTTCGCCTCCACAGGCCGAGCTTTTGCCCTGAGCTGCCTCTTGCGCAGCTGCAGCGGGGCGGCCTCTGGGACTGCAGCCCTGGCCCGGGCCAGCTCCGGGGCGGCAGCGGGGCTGCGGTGAGAGGCAGTGCCCATGCGCAGCGCCGCGGGCCGTCGCAGACCCCAGCCCCCGCAGGGAGGGCAGGGCTCAGGCCCTTCCAGCTCAGCCTGAAATAATTGCATGGCTTGCTCCTCTCCAGGCTGCCTGGGGAAGGATGCCTGGCCTTTCCTTTCGTGCCCATCTCTTCACAAACCCATCCTTTGTTACTGGCTCTTTTTTCCTCGCAAGACATGAAAACTGAGGCCTGTCGTCTTTCCCTCTACCTTTGCAACAGATGAAGATGTCAGGGAGCTTGACTAGCTGTTTGAGAGATCTGCCATTACCTTTTTCCTCCTCCAATTCTTGAAATCATTTCATAGGGATCCAATTTTCTCTTTCATATTCACTCCTGCAAACAGATTTGAAAAACTCTTTGTTAGTTGAAATAGTCTCTGAAATGTGCTGCTGTATTTCTTTTTGCTATTCTAATTAGCCTTTTAACTCAGTGCTGCTTGTATTTATAGATGGCTAATCCTCCCTCTTCAGTCCTCCTCCTCCCCCATAGCAGAAGATTTCCACTGTTTAAAAGACGTTTGCTCTTTCCTGTTTTCTGTTTCCCAGTTCCTTTGCTATTGCTGTTTAAACGTTCCAGCTCTTGACTGAGCTTCCTGATCAGACGCAGGGTCTCCTTTGCTGTGGCACCTTTCCCTGAGCGAGATTCGGCTCCAGGCTGGCACACGCCTTTGAGCAGCTGCCTCGCTTCTCTCCTTCAAGATTATTTCAAGACCGCCTATTTTAGCTGTTCAGCTCCTACCATCCACTCCTGCAAAAATGGGCAACCCAGGGTGAGCACAAAAGCAGGGCTGATTCAGCTGCGCTAATGCGGGCGGGAGCCTCCTGCACGTTTTCGGTAGCCGCGGTCTCACGCCCTGCCGTTCTCCAGAGCAACACCTTGTTCTGACCATCTCGGACTCCTCCGCTCAAACAGCTTCTGCGTAAAGGAAGCAGCGTAACCAGATTTGTGTCCCCATACATCATCCTAATTAATCACTGTAGTTTAAAATGCATTTCTACTTTTTGATGCTTTTATGTACTTAGGAGCTTGGAGGAGTTGGTTTGCTGTAGTTTCTCATTAAGCCCTTCGGCTTAGCGCTGGTGAGCGTGTTGTGGTTTTCCCAGGGTGGGGGGGTGTAAGCATGCACTTATCCCACCAAAGCCAGTGGGAGAGTACCCCATAAGAGCCTTTTTTGCTGTGCGCCTCTAACCCTTGACTTAGGAACAATTCCCCTGCTAATGCTTTAGCTCTGCATTTACAAAGCTTAAGACAGCTCAGAGCTCTTCTGGAGCAACGCCAAATTCTAGCATAAAATATCAAAATGTCTTGTATGGTGCAAAGCTTTATCTGTAGGCTGGAGATGTAGGGCTTTCCCTTTATGTGGCCTTCCTGCCAGAGCTTTTCGTAGCATGGTTTCAAAGAGCAAATATGCAGGAGATCTGCTGGCTTAGCGCAATTCCTAAATGCAGATAAGGCTTACATCCCTCGCGCCAGGTAGGAAGATTCCAGTGACAGTTAAAAGTGCTCGATTGTGCAAATCTCTGGCTGTGGCAAGGAGAGATGGGGAGCACAGACAGATGGTCTGGCACAGAAAGCACGCTGGGAGCCTGCTAAAGCACACTTTCTAAAAGGCGTCCTGATTGCCTCATGGCAGAGTCCTTTAAAGACATGAAGGTGAGCGTAACAGGAGTCCTGACTCTCAGTCACACTGCGGGCTGGGTCCTACCGTCGCAGGTCATGGTTGTCGCAAGTCCCTCGGCACGTCGTCTTCCTCTGGGGTGGCCTCAGTCTCAATGTGTGGCAACCACACAAGCGTAGATGACTAACACTGCGGAGCTGACGAGCATCCCCTATGTAAAGAGCAGGGGGCACTGTGCAGCATCCAGTGTGACGACGGGGCGATGGGAGCACATGGCCCTGGGCACATGGGGTTGTCAGCGCCAGTCGTCGGGGAAGGTGCTCCTCCACATTGGAGAGCTGGAGCAACGATCTCATCTCAGCACGCCTGGCTCCGGTGGGGAGAGGAGAGCTACTGGGGAAGGAGAAGGGCAGGGAAAAGGAGCATATTTAAATACAAGGCAAAGCTGAGTGCCAGGTGAGGAGGTTGTACTTGTCAGGGACTCTGACGAGAAGTAGGGGAAACTAGGAATTTCTTCCCAATACCACATTTTTAAATGTGCATATCTGTTACTAGTGAATTATTTGTTCCACATAAAATATTAGTCCTTGTCAAGATATATCTTTCCTGTGCATAAACTGCATATTTTGATTCCTTGTTTCTTCATTCAATCTCTCTGCTCCCAAAAATTCATCTCCATTTTGTCATTTGCTCAATTCTCTTCATGTTTGCATGGCATTTATGAGATAGCCACAGCATTAATCCTCTGCCTTGGGAGTCTCACAAAGCCCCAGCTGAGGAGAGAGGCTTGCAGTGTCACCGGTCTTGGGTCTCCCCGCCAGCATCAGGATCCACACGGCAGGATCTAGTACCGACAGATGCAGCATGGAGAAGCAGATGTAGGTGGGTGGCAGCTTCCCAGGGACCCTCAGGCTTGATCCAGGAGCGGTGCTGAGAGGCTCAAACACGGGCTCTGGCTGGAGGCACAGACACCAGCTCGCTCCAGCTCAGCGGTGCACCGAGGCACGGTGACCTACCATTTGCTTCTCAGCAGCCACGAGCTGAGGACAAAGCACCGAAAGAGTTAGCCTGAATGAGCATGGAAAATGTAGACTGTGCCAGCACCTCCCTTACCGCTGCTGTATAGCTGCTGCTTCAAGAAAACCTTGGCAGACACCAGTAATGGCCCTGAGCTTTACAGACGTTTGCTAAGGAGAAGCTAAGCAGTTTCCAAGGGACGGTGCTGCAGGAGTCGCAGTGTGAGGGTCAGCGGAGCCCACCCTGCCTGGCGCCCGCGCCTCCTGCGGACACAGCTCCCACGCTAGGGACCTCTGCAGCTCGTGCTCTGAACGGGCCTCGTGACTTTGCTGAGTGCAACTCCTTTAATAATTCTCCGTTCCCAGAGGGAAGGAGGGCCCAGAGATATCAGAGAAGGTTTCGGGACAAAAAATAACTTTTTTCTGTTTAACACTGGGTCATAGCATAGGAAAAAGTTTAAAAAGATAAAGCAAGAAAGCCCAATAAGAGCATATTTAGCTACCAGGATCAGCCTTGGCTGCCTCAGTGTCTCAGCTACTGCAGGAGTCTTCAACTTCACCTCTCCAGCATGGATGGGATGCCCCAACCGCCCTCTCCTGGCCCCCATCAGATCTGCCATCTTGGCACCTTGCGTCTGCCTTTGGGGTGTCACACGGACCTGAAGGAGATGGGATAAGCCTTCCTTGCGTCTCTTCTCTGGGCTCAGGCTGCTCCCAGCTCTTCCCCAGCCTCCCCAGATTTGCCTTTCAGTCCTTCCCCCGAATTGGCATTCCCTCCGCTGGTGGTTCCCTGCTCACAGCCTCCTTAAGACTTAGCAGTAAAACTTTACACATCATTTATCATGAGATGTATTAACGGTACAAACATTCTCTTAGCTTCCTTTTATCTCAGCATGCCCACCATGTGGTCTACTTATGACTATTAGCAGCACAGATGACAGACTAGGCAGTAAGAGGATGTTTTCTAATTTGCTTTCCTCACCCCATTATATGTGGGGGGGTGCTACCGCCAGTCTAATCTGAGAATAGACTAGAAAGAAGTTTGTAGTATGCAAGAGGTTAAAGTTTTGTGTGTCATTATGCACAGACCAAGAAGATTTCTGTCCGTTTCCCAGTCCAGTCTGTATTTTATAAGCATCATAAATCTGTCTCCTTGCTACTAAAGCCAGCAAGAAATCACACCTCACTGTGTCAGTCTCCAGTCAGTCTCTTGTCCTGATTTAAGCAAAACCATGCAACTGGTTGCTACTGTACGCGAATGCAAAAGTAAATGCCTCATCTGCTATGCTGCTGGTGGTTCTGCAATCATTAATCTAATGAAACTGATAATAACTCTTGGGGATGTGGTTCTGGGTGAAATCTCAACTCAACCAGAGACATGCTGTGCAGCCCATACGTTCAGGGAGTGATTTGTCATCTGCAGGATGGAGGCACCTGTAATGAGCAAGACGACTCCTGGAAAAACTAGATGGTGCTTCTTGGGCGGGAGCAAACTGGGAAGTGTTTGCTGAAGGAGCTGTGCATGCAGCACTGAACCTACAGCTCCTGGGCGATGCCCGGGACAGGGATGGTCAAGCATGACATTTGCAAGAGAACCTAAAGAACCTTAAGTCTCACTGTCAAAACAGACCGGGCGCCCTGGAGCCCAGGCTGGCACGAAGCCCAGGCCCTGTGTGTACCAGCACCCTTTCCCAGCGGTGTGAGGTGTCCATAATTCCGGTAGTTTCACCATCACGAGCCAAGGCAAAATGCAAGTGCTCATTTTCATTCTTGCTCTCAATGAAGAATTGCGGAAGAGCATCCAGCAGAGAGACAGGAGGTTTCTGCTGTCAGGGAAGAGGCTTGCATTATTTTGCTCACAAGGAAAGGTCTACTTGGTGTCTGGGGATGATGCACCCAGGTGTCCATGGTGGCATCTTCCCACTGCTCAGCTGGAGATGTACCTCCATGCTGGGGTATCTGAGAGTGATGGGGGCCAGCAATGGCTCAAGCTGCCAATGCGTAACCCCAAGGACACGGAGCCGGGAGACTGTGCTCTGTTAAACATTGCACCATTTTGTCTTCTTTATGGCTGAAGGCTTTTACAAGAACATGCAGTTTTTGTCTGCACTCCAGCAAGAGGAAGAAGGATGCTTATAATCCGGTGCTGGAGAAATTGGCTGAGGATCAGAGATCTGTGCCAGCCCCCTTTGCTCTCCCAGAATCTGCAGCAGAGATGCCTGGGAGCGTTTCTTAACCGTTCTTTTTGCCACAAAAAAAAAGCTGCTAACTCAAAACCTAAACAGTTTGCAAACTAAAGTTGATTTTGATGAACCTTCAGATTTTAAAGCATGTGGGGGGGGAAGTTCCATTGTTGTCAGAACACCTTCCTTCAGCTGCTGTAGTGAACAGGTTTGAAAATGAGTCAGAAGTTGAAGGCTTAATTAATTCAGACCTAGCATGTGAAAAAAAAGACAAAACTAATAGGGCTGAAATCCAGGAAGGCTGCATTTCTATAGACCCCAAATAATTCACTGAGAGATCATAACATTTTCCAAGGTGTAAATCTTTCATCCATATGGGGAGAGTTTTTGATGTTTCAAAATCTCCTCAGGAGAAGAGAACCATTCCTGGCCGGTCTGTAACCAGGGCTTCCTTCCAGGCAGCCCCTCAGAAGCATCCGTACGAACCAGGAGGCTCCGAGACAGGGAGAGCAGGAGCCGACCTCAAGCCCGGCAGCCCTCCGTGTCCAGAGGCCCCACGCTCGCCAGCGCATGCCCAGCCAGGAGCGCTGCCTGTGGAGACCTTCCCAGGCGGCAGCCACAGCCGTGGGGAGCACCCCAACGGACGGGGATTCAGGCTCCGTCGCTTTGCGCTGGTCCGTCCTTCTCTGCTCGGGCTTGCGGAGGGGGTGAGGGATGGGGCCGGTTTCTGGGAGCTCCCCCCGAGACTTGCCCGGCTGCTGCTGCCCCGCTTGAGCTGTGCCTCCCCAGAGAGGCCTCCTGGGATGATGCTGGTTATCCTGCAGGTTTTATGCACTTCCGAGGGGGCAGAGGGAGGAGAGTTTATGGCTGCATTTATGAGGAGCATGAGATTATCTGCATACGCTGAAAAAATCACAGAGGCTATATAAAGAAGGGAAAGTACCGTCCTTTGGCAAACTGAGTGAATTGGTATTAGCCTGCAGTCAAAGAGGATCTTAAATTATTGTTGTCTTTTTTGTATTGCTGAACAGTAGTTTAAAGATAAAAGCCATCTGGGAAGAGTTCAGATAAGTTGTGGGGGGAGTCAGACAGGCTTAGATGCACTGACTGCGACGTGCTGAAATGAACCCGCTGCCTGTAAGTGTTTCTGCTCTGCCTCCCTGGGCTCAGGCTGATGAAGCTGAGATACCCCAGGGCAGCATAGTGTAAATCGTCCCCGGGTGCTTCGGCCTCTTCCCCCGTGGTGTGTCCCCTGTCCCGGCATCTGCCTCTGCAAAGCAGCACCGCCGCTGCAAAGCTGCTGACTGTAGCTGCCTACTGGGAACACCTGCTCATTAAGCAGCACCGGCCATAAATTCACTTTCTTTGCTTAGTGTGTATTATCATTGCACTTCCCCAAAACAGGAGCCGCAAATCCTGCTCGTCTCCGTCTCACTGTTGCCTGGGTTGCCTTCTCCATCATTGGCACAGACCAGACGGGGCGTTTGCTCCCGGTCTCCCAGAGCGGAGGGGTGTGATCGGGTGTGCGGTGAGCCCCTTCGGGCTGTCCCCAGGCCCAGAGAGGTGGCCGAGATCCTCCGGTGTGAGAGCCCACCGGGCAGAGGGAGGGCGGCTGCGGGGCCCCCTCCCAGCTGATCCCTGGGGTACAGTCAGAGGGCTTTGCCTGGCCCGCAGCTGACTGCAGTAAGACTAATGGAGTGAAAAGCCTGCAGATCAGCTGGCCCCTGCCTGGTTCTGAATTTAAACATGGGTTTATTAGAAATAATTAATGTAGCCCACAGCAGAACAGCGCCGGGAGAGCGGCGTGGCTGTTTGCACAGGAGCTGGCAGCACGAGGGGAAGGGAAGCTGGCCGTGCTGTGTGCGAGCGGAGGAGCTCAGAGCGCCCGTCTCCCCTGCTCCCCGGCCACTGCCCGGCCGGCCAGCGGAGCCCGGGGCTCGGCCCCGCAGCGGGGGTCCAGTCCAGGAGCATCACTCCAGCCGGGCCACCGCCTGCTCTCCAGCGGGTGCCGGGCGCGTGGCCGGTGTGCGTGGCTCGCGGCGGCCCCGCGAGGGGCAGCGGGCTCTGCAGGCAGGCACGGTGGGGCAGCACGGTGCCTGTGCAGGGAAGGGGTCAGGCCGCACGGCCGCCCCGCTGCGCCCGGCTGCGGGTGGTGCCTGAGTGTGTAAGGGGCCTTTTGGACCTTCCCTGGGAGGAGCAGGTTTCTGGCAGCCGCTTCCCAGTCAGTTTTACACCAGTCCAGTGGAGCGTTAACGGATGTGCTTGGCCCCACAAATGCCAGAACAGTTTTACTCTGCAGCGCCAGCTGTGACCGCTGCCGGCGGTGAGACAAGTGGGATGCTGCTAAGAGCAGCCGCCCTCCTGGCACAGGGAAAGGCAGCCAGTGAGACACCAAGGGCTCCTCTGCCGGGGGCAAACCCCAAGTGAAAGCTGTGATGGCTGCAGAGCCCCAGCAGTGCTTCAGGGCCAAGGGGATGAGGGCACGTTGGGCACTAATTGTGCGGAGCACTCATTAAAGCTGGTGACCTGCAGCGCTCTTCTTTCAAGACCTTTCCAAGAGGGAAAACCGCCCGGGGCCAGCCCCGGGGTGAGGCGCTGGGCTGATGGTGGCCACTCTCCACCCAGGGCTGTGGCAGTGCCCGGTGGGGCCGAGGGCTGGTAATCAGCCCTCCTGGCAAGCCAGCAAGCTGCAAGGCATTACTGTAATCTAGTCTGCAGGAGATAAAAGCACAAACAAGCTTTGCAGAGTCAGACAAGGATAAGCACTGACAAAGTCTGGAATGTTTTTTCAAATGATAATGGCTCTCCTTAATAAAATGCTAAATGCAGCTGCTCCGGCAGGGCTGAAAGCAGCAAACAGCTAGGGCTGCATGGCCATCCCAGCCTGGGAGCGCTGCCCAAGCAGGCCAGCCGTGGGCTGGCTGATTGCAGCGGCTTGTAGCTGGCCACAGCACTGACCTGGCGACCTGGAGGCTTGCTCCAGCTCTGCCTCAGCCAGCACACACCCTGCACCCGTTGCCTCCAGCGCCTCACCAGGAGTCTGCTCCCACCCTCCCTGTAGCAAGGAGCCAGCCCTCGTGGGTACAGTGCCTGTGGGAAGTCTGAGTGCCCCGCTCTGCAGGTAACGCAAGGACTTATCGCTGTGCCAGCCGCTGAACGAGACGTGCCACCAGCGGCGTTAGACCCGCACTGGCCTGGCTGGGACTGAGTCACCGCCTTGGGACCAGCGGTGCTGGGGCACAGGCTCAAATCAGGCAGGACGGGCGCAGGACGAGTGAGTCTTTGAGAAGCTGTATTACTGATTCTCCGACAGCTTCAAAATCTGTCTTTGTGTGGTGCTGCTTTTTGAATTGCTCGCGTTCACACAGCAGCTTGAGGGGAGTGATAAGGCTCATGAATATGGAAGTTCTTCACAGAGGGTGGGAGAGGGTTTGCTGGGATCTGGGGTGTTTTCTCCTCCCGTCCTGGCTTTCTTCCAGCACCACGTGCTGAAGCGATGGGCAGCTCTGGTCCCAAAGAGCCCCCGCGGCGCAAGTGCTCACACTCCGTGGGTCTGGGGAGCCAGCGCAGTGCTGGAGCAGGGGCAGAGGGGCAGCTGGGCCGGTTCCTTCTCAAGAGAAGAGCAGGAGCCCAAGGAAGCACCTGGGGGAGCTCTGTGAGGGTGACGAGGCGTTACCTGCGCCTGTGCAAAGGCACCCGGTTTTCCAGCAGTCACTGTGGGACTGGGATGCGCCGTGCTGTCTGCGGAAACTGGCACGGTTCGTTCAGCACGCGTCATCCCCGCCAGCAGCACAGCCCAGCATCACGCTGTTTGCCCAACGCAAATGAAGTGCTTTTCCAATTTCTTGGCACTGAACACTCCTCTCTCTGCTAATCTTCCTGCAAGACCGAAGCTAAACTTCCCCGTGCTCCTCTCGGACGTCTGCGTGCCCGCAGCCTGTCTGGGGAGCAGGCAGCAGCCAGAGCCTGTGGCTCACGGCGGGCGTGCGGGAGCCCCAGTACAGCTGGGACTCAGTGTGCCCCCAGCTGCAGTCCCGCGCCAGCAGGACCTGGTGCACCCAGGGAACTTCCAATGCTGCTGGCTGGCCTGGCTCAGTGCTGCCCAGGTCCCCCAGTGGCACCTGGGCTCGGTGCCAAAAGCCCCCAGTGCCGTGGGGCTCCGCGTCCCAGTCCCCCAAGCCCTCCAGTGCTGTGGTGCCCCCCAGCCTGCTGCGGGGGACGGTCACCACCAGCCGCCGCTGTGCTCGGCACGGGTGCTCGTTGTGCTGGGAGGTGCTCCTGGATGCCGCTCCAGACTGCTCTGCATACATCCACTGGTTATTGATCGCGCTAAAAATCTTTAAAGATTAACTTCTGGGAACAAATACAACATCTTTATGGAGCGCCGGGAACACACTGCTTTAGCATTCGGGTGGCTGCTCTGTTGCACAGAGACATCTGTTTGCAACAGGGCGCACAGAGCAAATGATCTGTCAGTGTTCGAGGGGACGCGTCCTACAAGCGGCTGCGTCCCCTGTGATGGCAGGTAAAGGTAACCTTGCCATCCGTTGCAGCTGCACAAGGCGCACTCCAAGACTGTGTTAGTGACACTTGTTACTACACCGAGTCCTGGCATGTGCTGTAAAATCCGCTGGTGTCTTCTCTGCTTTCGAGCTCCAGCATCCTGACAGTTGGGGCACAGCCTTCTGGAGGCATTGAGGGGGCAGTCGGCAGCAGCTGAATATGTCCCAGCCCTTTGGATTAATTTCTTTGCCACAGCTATAGGGAGCTTTTCGTTTCCATGATGGCAGAGCGCACCTGAAAACGGGGGGCTCTGGCTCTCCCGCATACGGGAACTGCGGCGCAGGACAGCGGAGTCTCAGGGGTTAAAGGGAGGCTGGGAGGAACACTGGGCACGTTTTGTCATCTTGAAAAATGCACAAAGCGCGTGGCGGTGGGTAACAAGCAGGCTGTGCACAGCACGGTCAGAGCCGTGTGGGTGACATGAGCAGGGGAGGGGAGGGGTACCACGGCCAGCGGGCTTCAACCTCAGCCGAGATCTGCGATTTCAGCAGTGGGCTTCACTGTGTCTACAGGGGTCTCCTAGGAGGAGGTCAGCGCAGGCACAGCAGGGCTCCTGTGTTCGCTACAGCGTGCCCAAATTTCTGGGGAAGCTGCTGTAAAAATAGAATTTGTGTCTTGGGGTAATTTTCTTCATTCACCTCGCAGCTTTTGCTCTGTCAAAGGCTGGCTAGAGCCCGGCATTCCTGCTCACAGCTGCGGTGCAGGAGCGGGTCTCTGGCGCGGAGCTGCGGGATGCTCCGGGTAGCTGTCGGGCAGACGCGTGGTTTGCCTGGTACTAGTCCTGCCACTTTCTGGGAGCCTTCACTCCCAGGCAAGGCTGCAGCTGAACTCCTCCGTAGAATTGCAGTTTTCCCTGGTTCCACCCCAAAATATTAACATGTGTGCAAAGAGCAATCCAAAATACTGAACTGTTTTTATCCTGTGAGACTGGCAATTGCTAGGGCCCACTACAGCCGGTCCCAGCGCCCTCCCGGGCAGCTCCGTGTGCTGCCGTCTGCCAGCAGTGCTCAGTGCAATGCACGGGGGCTGTGTCCCTGGGCGAGGGGGCTGCAGTGGACGCAAGCTTTAGCACCCAGCTATGGACAGCATTCGCCAAGCCCAGCCTGGGAGCAGCCGGTCCACCAGAAACCCCAGCGCTGGCAGTGCCTCGCTCCTCTCAGGTTCGGCAAACAGCGGCCAACACGCTTTGGGATGCTCCTGCCCACTGGGGAGCCTGCAGGTTGACAGCACGTGCACAGGGACTGCGTGCTGCGAAGGAATAACCTGCTGCGAAGCCCAGGCTGTGGCAGGGCGGCAGAATGGGCATGGAGAGACCCAGGTAGCGAATGCTCTTACAAAGCAGGGGAGACCTTGGTGAGTGTGTTGCTGCCTTGTCAAGCAAGCCGTGAATGAATGCGCCTTTACCCAGAGTAGTGAATCATCATTAGAAATCACTCAGTGATTGATACTAGGAAAAGCAAGTCATACATTGGGTCATGCTGTCCATCTCATGAGCCAGCGTTTGTGCATTCCCTCTGGGATATTTGCCAGGATCTCTGACCTGTATCATGCTGTGGAGTTTCCCCCTTTCCCTGGGATGGCAATTCTCCGATTAACATGGTTTGCTGCCAGAAAACTTTCTCTGATATTCAGTCTGTGTTTTCCTTATGTTAATTTCTTGCCATTACAGCACCCTGATTAATTACTCTGTTTATGCCTCTAGAATATTTGCAGGCTGTTGCCATTGATGCAGGAACGCTTTATAGAAGAGAAATGTCTGTAGATCTGTAATTGCTTAATGAAGTGCTGATAGACAGGAATCAAGAATATTCACAGTTATCCAGGGTTTTGTAGGACCACTGAATGTCTTCGTGGTCAGCAAAAGATTGGGCTGTGCCCCAGTTTATGATCGCCTCGTAGTCAGACTGGGCTCGCTCAAGCCTTCTGCTCACCCTTGCAGTCTCTTCTGCAGCTGGCTGGCTTTGCTGCCATTGCTTGGGCGAACGGGTGTCCATAAGGACTCATACCACAGACTCCTTGTCCCAGGGAACACTGCTTCAAAAATGCAATCCAAAAATGGGACAGGGCTTCTGTGTGGCTTTATTGACTTGCAAATTAGGGTAAAAAATGCCTGGGAAGATGTCTAGGGGTGAGTGCACAGGGGTCCAGATTCCTTGGCCCCAATACCCAAGCGTGCGTACATTTTGCACTTCCTACCTGTCAGAGGAACCTGTCAGTTATGTCTCTGTTTCCCCAGCTCTGGCTGTTGCTTTTGCTCCCTGGCACTCGGCAGTACCTCCTCCGCAGACACATAACACTGTGCATTCCCAAGCAGGGCTGAAATCCAGCCCGTTGGGCATTTCCAAGATTGTCCCGTTTTTCCTTGTGGCATTGCTGAAACCAAGCTCCCTGCGCGCCCCTGGGCAGCAGATGTGCGATGCTGGCACCTGGCCGCCTTGGGATCGATGCTGCTTCATGCTTCTGCCTGGGCATCTCCTTGGCAGAGGGAGCTCACAGGGGCAGATGATGGCTCGGCTGATACTTCCACAGCCTCAAAATAAAAAGATGCTCCAAAAGGTCTTCTGACTCCCCTGCAAGGCTCCCGTGCCTTCTCAAGTGAGAAGAAAAGGATCCATTAATGTTTAGCTTCATTTCTGTTTATCAAAGAAAAGAAAGCTTTTGTCAAGCATCAAAGCCAGGATTTAGGACACAAAGCAAACTGCTTTGCTGCAGGCTTCTGAGAAACCAGAGGAAGAAAAACAGTTGTTTGAAATTCCCAACTAAACTGGTGAATCTGAAACCTGCGGTTTGTGTTTAGCCAAACAGAGGAGGCTCAAGAAATTACCTGTGTGCTGTAAGCCTCTCTGAAGTCTGGAGCTCCATCCAGGCCTGAAATCCGGGGGCACCAAGGATGCAGACTCTGCACCCAGCGGGTTTTTCGGGCCACAGGCTGGGGTGGGTCTGCAGCTGGAGCCGGACCCAGCTGCGCCGCAGAGCAGCCCCGCGCTTTGCAAGGGCTGGCAGCAGACGGCCTCCGAAAGCCTCAGAAAGCCCAGAATAGGGTGAAGCAACTGCAAGGAAAATGTAAAATAAACGTGTGGCCTGAAGTCCGGATGTGCAGTTTATTTTAAAACCTAATAACTCCAGATAATTGATAGTGGAGTGCAGTATTTTCAACGCGTTGGATTACGAGCGTCTGTCGCTCACAAGAAGCTGTAACCTTGAGCTATGAGACATTATTGGCAGTATTTAACACAAATCTGTTTTCCATCATTGTCAAATCCCACTTCAATATGCGCCACAGGAAGAAAGCCAAATACTAAATTGATTTCTTTAATGGGAAGTGTTCTTCAGGAGATACTAACCTGTGTGGAGATGCATTAATAGGATTACAATGGAACCTTTTTATTTTGCTTTATTTTTTATGGAGATTTTTTAAATGGAGATTTCCTATCCTGACACGCCTGCGATACGCTGCTTGGCTGCACAAGTTGCAAGGCAAGCCGCCATGAGGAGAACGCCTTCCTCTGGAGACCGAGCTCATGAACTTGGGAGCATGGTGAGTCTGCCGAGCTGTCGCTGCAGGGAACAGCCTGGGAAACAGCGGCCACGCACCAAAGAAGAGCTCACCAGGCGCTGCCGGCCAGGATAAGGTGCCACATCGCTAGGACCTGGGAGCGCCCAGCAAATCCCTCCCTCTCCTCACCTAAGCCGCAGGTTCGGGACAGCAGCCCTTGGGGAGGGCATGGAGAAACACCTGTAGGAAAGCAGGAGAGACGGGAACACGCGCACAGAGCAGAACCAGGTGCCGGAGCAAGAGGCTCAGCACAGTCTGTGCCCGGGCCTGATCCAGACCTGCCGTGAGCCCCCCCTCGCCAGCAGCTGGCGGGGTTGGAGCTGCTGCACAGAGCAGAGCGGGGAGTCACGCTGCAGCTCTGGTCTTCGCTCCGCTCCCGACCGCTGCAAGCGCCGACAGGCCGATCTGCCGGGCAGCAGCGTGGGTTGGGGCGCGTTGGTGCTGTGCGCGGGGCAGCCCGTGGCTGGGGGCCCCAAAATCAGCAGCGCAGGGAGGGGGTGGTGAGGCTGGTGGTTAAGTGCGGGGATCATTTCTGCCAGGCAGGGAGGAGGAATGTTTGCCTTCTCCAGGAGTGCGCGGAGTGCTGTAAGTGATAAGGTAATTACCTTCTTCAGTGTAAGCTAATTGACAGAGAGCTAATTGACTTTTTAAAAGTTGCTATTTCCCTTCCCTGGGCAGGGCCTAAGCCCCTTGAGCTTCTCCCCACTGCTCTGGCTGATGTGGCCCAGGCTCCTGTAGCTTGGGTGGGAGTCCTGAGCCAGGGTGGCTGCAACCCCCAGCTGCATCGGGGGTCCGGCAGGCGGGCTGGCAGCCGGGGAGCTACACCCGCGCTGAAGGGCCGGTGGCTGTGCCACGAGCCCCGAGCAGGGGTTTCGCGTGGCAATTGCTGACTCAGGCGTAGCTTCGGTGCACAAATGGTGCCACATTAAAATGTCTGTGTCAGAGTCATGGGCTACTGTAAAGTGGTTTAGAAGTCTGGCTGGCAAAGCTGAACGTTTTCTTGTGATATGCCAAGGATTTATGTCTGTAAATAGAGAGGAGATGTGTAGGAGGCGTAACGTAACTGGGCTGCGAGGGGTGGATCCTTCGCAGGCTGAAGGCTTGCTCCTCGCAGCGGCTGTGCATCCCTTGCTGCCCAGCTGAGGATCGCTGTGTGGAGCTGTGACTGTGAAGCTTCACGGGGAGGGGGCTGCGCTGAAGGTGAGTGTCGAGGCACAGAGGAGCCGCTGGCTACCGGTCACCCCTCAGCCCCCCTGGGGCTGGGAGCAGCAGAGCCCAGGACCCCCAGCTCCAGCGGAGACCCCAGCTCCAGCACAGACCCAGGCCAGCAGGTCAGCCGCTCTCCAGAAAACCGCTGGAGCCAGCTGGATTGATCAGCTGCTTAAAAGCAACCCGGTGCACGAAAGGCCCTGCTGCCTGGGGTCTGCAGGGCCATCCCTCGCAGTGCCGGCAGCCAAAGCAGAGGGATGCTGCGGCTCCGCACCGCCAGGCCAGTGGCGAGGGAAGGAAGAGGGGCACACGAAGAGGCTCCTCCCGAAGCTGCATACGCAGGGGACACTGTCACTACGTGCATCTTCTAGCAACTGCCGCTGGTGGGCTGTTTGTTCTCTTGTCAGAGGCAGAGGCATACACACATATGCAAACACACACAGGAACGCTTTTCCCTACTGTAAAATGAGGATTCTAAACCTTCAGCCCAATATCGAAACTGCTCACTGCTCCGTTGTGCTGACATGTCTCCCCACGCATATCTCTCTGAGTCTGACAGCCTGTTTGGCAACCCCAGTCCCCACAGCCATCCCAGGATCCAGGCTCAGCTCCTCAGACCTTGCCTAGCATGCACCATTTCCCAGCCTCAAGATTACAGTTTAACCCCTCAGGAAATGAGATAGCAAGCAGATGAGCACACTGAGCACGGCATTTCTGGTCACACCACTAGCTAACAAACAAGAGTTTGTAGATTTACAGGAAAACATTGCATGTTCCCAAAGGCGGTACGGTACGGCTGCGCTGGCATACCCTCCCAGTCTGTCCCCAGCATGACGGCCAGTGATGCTGTGGCCGTGACAGCTCCCCAAATCTACTCTCCCACTCTTGGAACCCACCTGGGCCTCCTGCTGCCCCGGGGGTGCATGGGGCTGGCGTTGCACCCCCCTCCCCGGGGCGGCTCGGGCCTCGCCCATGGGTGCCTGCCTCTGGCTTTGATCAGCAGGACTCATCCTGCTGGTGCTGGTGATCTGGCTGCAGCGACAGGGAGCAGGGGACACCCACCAGGTGCTCCCACTGCTTTTCTACCAGCTGCCCCACCTCTTCTCCGCTGCCGGAGCCGTAACAGGTCCCAGGCAGGTAGAAATAAGCTGACAGTGTGACAGCTAAGAAAATCACAGCAGCAGTTAGGGGGGATTATGGCTTTTTTCTTCTCTGACAGGAAGGAGACGTCTCTCCATATGAGCCTGAAGTTGGCCAGGGCAGCTGCCACCGCCATCCATCACCACTGGTCCCCAAGCACTGCCAAACTGGAGATGCATTTGGTCTGAAATGTGTCCGCACAGGACGAGGCTGCCGAGAGTCCCCACAGCGCAGGTCGGAGCCGATGGAGAGTGCTCTGCCTTGGAGCTCCGTCGCAGGCAGGGAGCTTGTCCTGCTGCCTCCCACAAGCACTGCCTGTCCCTGCGAGCTGCAGAAGGTGCAGCAAATGCTTGGAGTCTGGGAAAGTCCCAGGTGACAGCGGGAAGAGCGACTCGGCCCTGGCCCCGCAGGCTGCCGTCCCCAAGGGGCGCAGGGCATGCACAGGGCAGGTGGCAGAGAGCCAGGGTCCGGCAGGGCTGGCTGACAGGGCACACGCCATGCCGCGTTCCCTGCTTAGGGGTTGGGGCACTGCAAACAGCCGGCAGAGCCCCGAGGCCCCATGAACAGGCTGGCTGGGAGCACATCTCCTGCCAAACAGCATTGATCCAGGCTCTGTCTTATCTGAAACAGCCCCAGCCCCAGCCGAGTGCAAGGAAGGCGCTCCACTTAACAAGCACAGTTAGGGCAGCGCGGCTGTGACACGGTGGCAAAGGTGCTTAGCCACGGTGATTAGTTCCCTCGCACCGCTGTGTGCTGCAGCACGGCTGCACATCTGCCTCTGGTGCGGGATGGGTCGACCCCAGCTCTACGTTACTGTAACCCCAGTTTGCTGGAAACTTTCAGGAAACGTTCAAGTACAGAAGGACAAATGTTTCCTCTTGGGGAGTTTGTGGGAATGCAGTTCCCACTTTTGGGACCAGACCTATGGCCTCTGTCCCTGGCAGCGGGGAACCAGGGCAGGCACGAATTCGGGTTGACCCTGCAATGACAGCGATGGCAGGACACGGTGCACCAGGACGGCTGCCTCAGGCGGGACAGGGCACGGGCAGGCACCCCCGCGGCACATCGAGGCACTGCTAGTTGGAGTGAGGCTGCTCGCGGTGCAGAACCCATTTGCCGCTGAGGCCGTGGCCATTTTCCTTCCATGCAACTTGGGGCTTCTGCTCCTTCCTGGTCGTGCTCCCCCGGCGCTGCCAGCCCAGCCTCTCCGCAGGCAGCACCGTGCTCGCGCTCCCAGCTCCGGGGCCCCCGCTCTTGGCAAGCGACGCAGATTTTATTGGCTGTTTGCTAACGGAGTTGGAAATTAACATGATTATTTTGCATAGTAATTGGCAGCATGTGTGGCGAGGAGATCAAAATGCAGAGAAACTAGAATTGAAGAGGTTTAGCGAAGCGGAGCGTTCGGGGAAGTGAAATGGTGTGTTTAAATGCCTTGAAATGATGGTCCGTAGCCAGGGTCCCCGCGATGCGTGTGGCGCTTGCTGCGTGGGCTGCCCTGGCTGGGGGAGGCAGGGACGGGGCTCCTCGCTGCTGTTCGGGGATGCCGACCTGCGCGGCCGCCAGCCCGCTGCCGATGGCAGGCACCCAGCGTGCCGTTTGGCATCTGCCGCAGACAATGGCAGGCGGAAGCTTTCCCTCCCACAGTGCCATACGGGAAGGCTTCTGTCACCGTGCCACCACAGGGAGAGGAATTTAAATGTGACAAGGCAGGTTCCTCTGAACTGTGTCCAAATACCCACCTAAGAATAGTCTCTCCCTCCAGAAGGGCGGCTGGTTCCAGCCTCAGCTCCACATGCTCGCAGCACCCCCGTTCCTCCTCCTGCCTCCTGCAAACCTGTGGCTTGTTACCAGCTGCGGGTGATCGACGTACGCAGGGCCTTGGTGTAATTCAGGAGTGACGCAGAGAGCGTGGCTCTTCCCCTTCAACCCAAATCTGCACCCCACCCACACAAAAACACAAGTTCTGCATTTATTCACCAGCTCCTTCCACTGTTAATAGCAGGCCCTCTGCTCTGCCTGTGATGTCTGGGTATAGCAGCTTTTATCAGGTGATAAAGCAGGCTCAGTGAAGCCAGACTGTGTCAAACACACTGTAATGTTCTCGAAACACAGCCCCAGCAGTGCGCATCCTAACGCCAGACGTGCAGCTCTCGAGATTAGGCGGCAGAGCCCCCAGTGTCCTGACACTCAGGATATGGCAAATCCTCTACATGCAGCACCGGGGGAGCTTCTGTTCGAGCGGCACGGTGGCAGGAGCCTTCCTCCCTGTTTACTTTCCATTGCAGACATTTACCTTTGGACCAATGAGCTGGGAAGGTTTTCTTGCTGATTATAAGCCCAGCATTAGTATGCAGATGAAAATGCAAATCGGCCTAGATGAGGCTTCCTGGACGGCAGTGGAAGTCAAGCATTTAATCTAGCTTGATCTTGGACATAGTTTAAGCTCCTCAAAACAAGAACACATAACCTGATGCAAAGATTTCATCTCAATAAACCTCGCTGTCAACAAGCTCCGGGAGCTTTTGTTTGCCTTAGCAATGATGTTCAGGCAGAGGTGAAGTGCTTGGCATCGGTCCCTGTGGCCAAGAGCACCTCTGCTGCGCAGCCTCAGCAGCACCCAGCCCCTGCTGCGCCCTGACATCCCTCCGCGCTGCCAGGCTGGGCCGCTCTGCCCCCAGCGCCCCCGGCCAAACCTGCTCCTCCAAACGCATCGGCCCGAGCCTTCTGCCAGCTCCCCCAGGCCATCAGGGACGGGGCTGGACCCTCTCCCACGACTGTGGTCATGAGCAAGTGTGCTTGCTGCTGTCCTTCAGAGACCTTGGGCAGCATCTTCCTCTCTCTTCTGTCCACCTCATGTGGCTCATGGGAAACCCCCATTTCATGCCGTCCAGGTCCCTTTCCAGAATCCTGCCCAGCTGTCCGCTGCAGACCAGGACGTTTACTCTGAGCCGTGCTGGAGTCCTGACTTGGGCAAATGAACCGCATCCCTCTGAGTTTTAGTATTTCATCATAAGAAACTAATTGTCATCTCTGTGCCAGGTTCTGGGATTTCTTCTGCCAAATCCTGCCCGCTTCCCTTCAATATAGAGGCCAAAGTGCCAGAAGAGCCAACCAAGCCCCAAATTTTGATGAGAGCTTGCACTGGCTCAGATTGCCAGCTACAAGTCTCCAAATCCAAGCAGAATTCACGGGCTGCAAAGTCTATGAACGGCCCAGCCTGGGGGCACTTGGGGCAGATCCAGCGGTGGTGCCGAGTCCGGTGGCTGCAGGGGCCAGCACTTTTGTGCTTCCCGTGCGAGGGGTGCAGCTCGCACCCCGGCGTGGCAGAGCTGCAGCCAGCAGCGGGGCGGGCAGCCAGTCCCCTCCTCACTGCCCGGGACTCAAACACCTCCCTTGCCAGGCTCCCGTCTCTGCCCCAAGGGAACTGTAGGGAAGGCACCAGCATTCAGGGGTGGCATCTCCCGTGCAGGAGCTTCCAGGCCCTGAGTGCAATCAGGCTGCTGTTCTCCAGGCAGCAGGAGAAGGGCAGGCTGAGAGGGAAAGGCTCAGGCACGGAGGAGCAGTAGACCAGCCTCCTTGATAAGCGAGCACTTCTTTTGCCTTTATGTTAAAGGCCCAGTCCCCAGGACCTGTACGTAGGAGCTGTGGGGACAGGAAAACTTCTTCAGCAGGAGCAAGCAGGGAGACTGTGGGCTTCCCAGACCTTCCTTCCAGAGCTGGAAAGCCTTCATACCAGGAGCATGAGCCAAGAAATGCTGGCAGCGCCAGGCAGCTGAGCACAGCCCTCATTGCTCCATCCTTGCACATAAATTACCTCCAGGCTCTGAGCTAAACAAAGGGCCCTGAAATAATTCTGCATTTTAATAAAGTCAGCGTTCGTGCCACTGTTGTCCTTACAGAAAGGGAATTTGCATTTCTTTCTGCCAGCTCACTCTGCACAGCCTGCTGGCACTGGAGATCAGCTGCTCCCTCCTGCACTCCCCACCAAGGACTAAGTTACATTTTGTTGCTTAATCACTGTAACACCATAAATGCAGAGTAGAGCTGCTCTAACCCCCCAGAATAGAGAGCACACCAGTATCTCAAAAGCCCTCCAATGTGCAAGGTTGTCTGAAAAGCAGCACTCTCCAAAACACTTCTGCTGGTGACTGTGCATCTCCCCCAGCTTCCCTCCAGCCGCGCTCCGGCAACTCCGGCACAGCCCTGCAGGCAGGCTCGCACCTGATCCACCCGGGAGCCAAGGGCGGAGGAGCTGGCAGTTGCACTTCTGCCTTGGATTTCTGTAAAACCTGGAAAGAAACAAACGGCAGCTTCTCCCTCCCAAGGGAAAGGCATCCCCCGGGGTTCGAGCCCGTCACTAGCTGTGCCTCCGGCAGACAGCACACCGTGAGTTGGTGAGCTACGTAATGGTGCTTCTCCTGCCTGGGACCCTCTGCAGCCCCAGGGCAGGCAGGTGGAGAACAGCCGACGCGCTCATTCTCCTCTGACAGTCCCTTCACTCCTCACATCGCTCTTCTCAGACCCCCGTGTTGGACGCACAGGCTGCGGGGGGTTTGTCCGGTCCGGAGGCAGCAGCCTCTCCCCGTGGGAGGTGAGACTGGGGCTAAAGCACACGTGTGTCCTGCCAAGGGCTCGGGGGCTGCAGCAGGACTCAGGGCACCTGCCTGCTCCTGTGGTCACCCCCTAGTTTTGTCATGGTCTGGTGAGGGTCCCCAAGCCCACAGAGCTCTGTCCCTCCGGCACAGCATTGCTACGAGCCCGGCAAAGCTTAGGCTGCCCAAGCGGCAGCAGCCCCTGAGCATCCCCGCTGCCCGGGCAGGGTGGGTGCGCGGGGCCGGCACTGCCTCCTGCCTCCCACCTCCATCCCGCTCCCCTCCGCTGCCGCTGCGCCAGGGCCTCCCGCTGCAGGGGAAAGCTGTGATCGTAGCTTTCAGCATGTTCAATTACTGTCAGTTAATGATGATTAATTTACAATTAAGGGCCTCTAAAGGGTAGTGTGTGTGTTAAATAAATATTGATCTTTCATTTGTGGCCACAGATATATTACCGCAGTTATGGGAAACGCAGCGATGGCGAGCGCTGGGCTGCATGCGCTCCCAGCCCTGGCGCAGGGGGAGCTGCCCCGCAGCACCTCCAGCTCATGGGGTCTCTGAAGAAGCCAGGGGCTGCCCAGAGCAGGAGGGTTCAGCTCAGCCTCGTCCCAGCCTGGAGCTCTGGCTGCTCAGGGCTGGATGAGCATCACTTCACCTGGGGTGTTTCAGTATCGACTGCAGTTGCCCAGTCTGTCCCACTTGCAGAAAGCTTGCGAGAGCATAGGGGTGCTGGGAGCTGCCGGTTTCCTCTTGCTCGGCCCCTAATTGGCCTTGTAAAATAAATGAACTGTCCAGAGCCTGTTAGGTTAGCAGCTGGACAACTTAGCAAACTCGTCCCTGAATACTCAATGTGTTTTTCAACCCGGTTTCAGCCGTGCTCTGGACTCTTTCTGGCTGGCGTGGGCACACCATGGCCCATGCACGCATGCCACATTGTGTGCCGGGGGCGGCGGGTGCCGTCCGCATCATCCGTAGGGCGCTGTCAGGAGACACGACCTGTGGGGGTCTCTGGTGGGGTTTGGCAAAGGTGGCCAGGAGGAGCCCTGTCTCCTCAAAGACGCTTATTAGCGGCACCGCAAGGAGGTGAGCAGTGCGGGCTCAGGGCCTCGGCTTCCCAGCGAGCCCCATCCCGTGTCACCATCCCTCCTCGGTCTCCCTTGCCCAGCCAAGCTGCCCTGGTGACCGTCCCCAAGCCGCAGCCCCTCTGCTGCCCCGGGCTTGGGCCGTGCCCTGTGGGAGCTCTCTCCCTCCCTCAGCAGGACCCGGTGTTGTGCAGCTTCAGGCCTTGAGGCGCAAGAATTGCCACCGGTCTAGATGACTGTCATTTTCTCGTCCTGTCATGCATGTCTATAAAGTTTTCTTTATGTCAGGGTGTTTCCTGACATCTACCTGACTTTTCTGTCTGTAATGAGCATACTCTCCGGGATGTATTTTTCTAAATACCTTTTACCATTTAGTTGTTAGCTATATAGCTCTCCACGTTTTCCAATTTTATCACTGTTTTTAACTTGAATTTGTAAATTCTTTGTTGGGCTAGCAACGGATATCTGTGTGTGTCGTGGTTTAGCCCCAGTCAGCAACCAAGCACCATGCAGCCGCTTACTCACTCCCCCCCGGTGGGATGGGGGAGAGAATCGGGAGAGCAAAAGCAAGAGAACTCATGGGTTGAGATAAGAANAGCAAAGCAAAACAAGGAATTCATTCACTGCTCCCCACAGGCAGGCGGGTGCTCAGCCATCTCCAGGAAAGCAGGGCTCCATCACGCGTAACGGTTCCTTGGGAAGACAAACGCCATCACTCCCAATGTCCCCCACTTCCTTCTTCTTCCCCAGCTTTATATACCGAGCATGACACCATATGGTGTGGGACATCCCTGGGGTCAGTGGGGGTCACTGTCCTGTCCGTGTCCCCTCCCAGGTTCCTGTGTACCCGGCACAGCATGGGGAGCTGAAAAAGTCCTTGACTAGCATAAGCGCTACTGAGCAACAACCAAAACATCTCCGCATTATCACCACTGCTTCAGCACAAATCCAAAACATAGCCCCATACTAGCTGCTGCGAAGAAAATTAACTCTATCCCAGCTGAAACCAGGACAGTGTGTTATCAATATTCACGTTCTGGAGCTTATGTACCGCATCGCTGTGCAGTGTACCACGGGGCCCCTCCCAGGCCACCACCACTTAAAGCATGTCTGGAAATGACAGGTAGGGTCACTGAGGGTCCCAAACCGAGGAGCGTGCTCAAGCTGCCCTGCCGCCAGAGCACTGCGCAGCTGGCAGCTCCTGGCGCTGTGAGCAGCCGCTCCTGGGAGCCACCACAGCGTCTTGCACTGGGAGAGGGCAGGGAAAACAGCACAGGCAGAGGTAGAGCATGCGGACCAGGGACCGGCAACGGTTGGAGACATCTGCAAGAAACAGAGTCGTCTCCTTTGTATTATTTTTCTCCAGAGACACAAATTCAGTGTAGTTGCTGCCATATCATACATTGCAGCGTCCCATACGATGGCTGCATGGATACAGCCATCCATGCAGATGCTTTTGCATCCACGCAAATCCATGTGGAAGGACATTCAGAGGCTTTGTGTGTCCTCCCACACAGCAGTTAGCGATATCCACAGCCCTGGGATTTTTTTCCTTTTAATTTCCCAGTACTTGGTACTCAGGAGTCTAGAAAAATATCTAAACATGGTTCAATCCATCCCAAATAAATGAAGGCCGTTTCAACAGCCACCACAGCCAGCGAGTCCTGAATGCTGGAGCTCAGTGGGGGTTTCTGCAGCACCATAGCACTCTTCTTTCCCATCTGGGATTCTTTTCCACACGTGGATGATTCAGGAGGTGGGAGCGCCATCCCACCCCACCTCCAGCCATGTCCCAGGCAGCTTCTGAGGGATCGCTGCTCCGTTTCCCCAGCACGTTCCCAATCACCATGCCCTCGCCAGGAGCTAGTCTCCCTTCTCTGCAGTGCATTTCTTGGAAGCAGGCTCACAGAAGAATATTGTCTCTGGCTTTCTCTTTTATTTGAGGCATGTATTTAAAATGATGCTTTTGTTCCAAATGAATGAGTTGATTCATTCAGAAGTGCAGTTTCTGTTTTTGAATCAGCGGAGCTGTTTATGCTCATAGTGTCCATAAAACTGTTATTTTAGTCCTGACACTGATGCTTATGAATAAAATTTAGATCTCATTCAGAAGTACATTAGCTGTAGCTATTTGGCTTCTTGTTAAAGCATTAATTTTTATTGAGAAGACTACATTGCAAAGCAGCTCCTTCTGCATCTTGCAGCAAACTGAGTACCTCCAAGTCTAGACTTTGGTAGGACCAATTACAGCACGTCCCCCCATCCCATCCCATCCCTCCCCCAGCCCCAGTACCCTCGGGTCTAAACCTTCAGTTCATGACTGGTTTTCTTCTGCTGCTGGGTCATGGTGGGAACTTCCCAGTTACCCTGGGTGAACAGGGGAGGCTGGAGCGGGTGCACCATTGCTCAGGAGGAGGCATTCAGGGTCTGCCCGAGCCATCAGTCAGCTGGCGCTGCATTGCTTATTCATGACGGACTGGATGTTGGGTGTACTGGAGCCAATTAGCTCTCCCATGTATTTATTGCACTTTTCTGCTTGAAGCAAGCTGTTAAATGTCAAAAATACTTTAGCATTTTAGCAGAAAGATAATTTTTTAATAGATTCCACCTACAAAAAGGAGCTGACTGGCAGAATATTAAACTCAGGGAGACTTATTTTTAATCCGTGCCTCCAAACAGCTTGAGATAACCGTTTTTGCATCGCTCCTGGCTGATTAATACTGCTGTCCCTTGCCTGTCGTCCTCACTTGGTGCTGTGGCAGCTGTGGCCTCTCACATCCCATTAACCTTGTCTGCAGAAGGGACACCTGGCCAAACCAAAGAATTAGCTCTTGTAATTAGGAATGTAAACATCACACACTGCCTGCTAACATCCACATGTCCCATCCCTGCCTTCTCCTGGTGCTCGTTAGGGCAGGATACCTCCAGCCAGGCTCTTCCCATCATCAGCTTCCCACGGACCAGCTTCCAATAGCTTCTAAATTAACAGCCCTATAAAAACCAAATCAAATCACAAGCAGCTTTGGTTCTTCAAGGAGTAGGGTTGGTGTTTTGTTGGTGCTGGTTACGCCTAGCTGTGCTGCAGAAAGGGGCACCAGCAGTCAGTGGTGTTTGCAAGGACTGTGTGGTAAGTCTTGCTCCCTTCCTTAGAGAAGGCAATGCCTGTGACTTTTGTCTGGTACCAGCAGAGCAATAGTATTCCTAACAATGGCCAAGTTTATATCCTGGCTCTAAGCTGATGGTGCAGCACTAGGCCAGGGTGCTGAGTGTTTCCACAGTGAAGCTACCTGGGGTGGCATGGAGGTGCCCTCTTGCCACCTGTGCCTGTGGTCCTACTAAGGCTTAATTTTTAGGCTAAGTAGTATCACTCTGCTCTTGCTATTGGTAGTAGCTCCCTGGTGCTGGATGGAGCAGTTAAGTCACTGTTCATAATACAGTAGGTTCTGAAAATTAAGGTGACTTTATTTGTTTCTTAGTAATATAATGAGCTATTTTGAGTGATGCTAGATTTAATGGCTAAATCAATATGTGTATTTAGTGTTAGGCTTTATTTTACTGCTAAGTGACATGAGATAAGCAGACTTAGAGAGTGTTAATTGGTTTGTGTTTAGCATTTACACTAATCAGAGTGTGCAGTGCTGCCCAGGGCTCTTCAGCACTAGTAATTCTGTTTATCCAAACCAGGAATTGTTTATTCTATTGAGTGGAGTGGAATCAGTCTGTTTTTTCACTTACTTGAATGTTATACTGCATGTGTGAATTTAACAGATTCCTGGCTAGATCTAAGCTGTGCTGCACACAGTGTATATGTGTATGGGGAGAAGATGGCTAAATAAACCCTGAAGAAAACAAAGCCTTAACAGGTACCTGTACTGACAGAGTCACTACACGGAGACTTCAGTATTGCAAGTAAACAGCATTTATTTTCCCTTCATGGCCAGCGCATTTCTCTCCCTTCATTTTGAGGGTGTGCATAAGGGAAGATGAGCCCATGTTCCCCTTCCTAGCTCACCGCCTGCTACAATCAAGACAGAGCTCCCGTCACCCTGTTTATTGGATGCATCCACCGGCCCTGCCAAGCCCTCATTGCCAGGGTCGCAGCGCTCTGTTTTCATGAACCAGATGCAGGAGATGGGGTTTATCAGCTGAGATACAAGAGAAGAGCTTGGCTGTGCTGCCCAAGAGGGGTCCTGCCCAGGTCTGCCAGGTGGCGTGGCTGTAGCCCGCAGGGTCTCTCCTAGGTGCAAAAGCATATGATGTGCCAGAAACCTCCTCCACAGTCGTTGCTGAGCCGCCTGGCCCGGGCTCGTGTCCGTCTCATGCTGACAGCAGCAGATGTCTGGGGAAGAGCCTGCTGGAGCATCCCGAGAGCTGACACCAGCGGCAGCGCACCGTGGCCAGCCTGCATGTGCAGCATGGCTGCCTTCAAAATGGCTTGGAAACAGCCTTGCCACTGCTATGTTCCCATCACCTGGCTCTTTTTTAATAGAGTTGTTTTTGGGTCATTTAATTTTTATCTAAACATTTGCTTCCCAGCTGAGGTCTTGGAGAGCACAGCTCTGGCTCCCTGGACCAGTGCTGAGCCCCTGGAAATAGAGCTGTCTGTTGGAAGTGCTGACAACACTTTCAGCTGCTGGAAGCTGCCTCCTGAGCCGTTCCCAGGGTCCTTCCTTGCTGCAGACCCAGGGCTCACTCTGTTCCCAACACCCCTTCCCCTCGCCGCGGGGCAGGTATGACTTACAGACACCAGTGGCACGTGCAGAACCTGCGGTGTTGTTCCCCCAGCAAGGATGCTCTGCCTAAGGAAGGTCAGACACACCCCAGGCTGCTATTCCTGGCTGCTCTAAGCTGTACTGAGAGGCAGGACAAGATGAAATCCCTTTTATTTTGCAAAGTGGTATCTTATTGATTTCTGCCAAACACCCTCTAACTTGGTTGCGGTGGCCCCCAGTGTCGCTGCCTGGAGGGCCGTGTGTGCCTGCATGTGGTGGTGGTGGGGGGGAAACCTGGAGTTGCTGTTATCTGGAGCTGCAGTAGTGTTTTGACAGTTCCCGAGATGGACGTTAAATCACTTCTGTGAGGGAGAGTGAAGGGATGTCACTTGGGCTCAGAGAGGAAGCTCTGCTGTACTGATTGCACTGACTGTGTGATCCGAGTCAGAATGAGAATCATAAATCTTGATTATTCTCTGTCTCAGCTGATTTGAACCAAATGCCTTGGACAGGCATATAGTTCACATCTCGCTGAAAACTGCAAAAAAACTGATTAAATGTACAAACTGATATAAATAGCACTCTATCTGTGTTAATGCCCAAACTGTCACTGCTTGGGGAGAGGCTCCTGTGTGGATGGGGCTCTGCCCCAGCCCAGAACAGCTTCCTGGGTATTTTCAGAGGTGGCTCTCTCCCCACTGCTGTTTATTTTGGTACTTTGTTCCTGTGATGCTGGCTGTTATTATGCTGCTGTCAATTACAGATGGCATCTCTGATTCTGATTGCACTTTGCTTACAATTAAGCATCCTATAGAAAAATGGAAATGCTGGGTCATTAACATAAAGTAATAATAAGGTAAACCATTCAATTATGGAGGAAAAAACATTTTGAATAATAAGGATATTGTATGCCTAAAAGACATTCAGATGCCAGTGTGTTACCATTTTTGCATACATAATAAATGAACTTAAACCCCAAAATAATCGACAGAAGCAAATAATAAATAGCTGTGCCCTCGGCAGCAGCCTGGCTGGCATTGCTCCCACCCGGGGCAGAAGAGCTCCTGGATGGGAACAGAGGACTCTAGGATCTGTGCAGTCCTTGGCTACCGTGAGCTCATCTGATGCTGGGACTGAGATGGTGCTGTGTCACCTCTCAATGCCTTGAGGGTGCCCTGGGGACTTGGGAACTGATGCAGCCAGCTTGCCTCTGGTGCCAAGTGGGGAGATCTGGAGCTTCAGGGAAGAGGCAGTAAGGGGGATGGGGCAGTGGTGCTCCTTGCTGCCTGGTAATGGCGAGGGAGGGCAGCAGGGTGCTGGGCTGCAGGGGCTGGGTGCAAACACTGCCCTGCTGTAGATGAAAAAGCGGGCTATTGTGTTTTGGACAGCCGAGATGTTAACGCAGTCAGGAAGATCTGGCCATCCAGTGTCTATGTGGAGGGATCTAGGACTGGCTTTGCTACCTCCAGCACCCGCTGTCCCGGAGAGCCTGTCGCGTCCCAGCGGGATGCTGGCCTCCTCCCTGGCTGCGCTCTGCAGCACCGGTGGGCCTGTGCTGACCTGTCTCGTCCACTGCTGGAAGCCAAACGCACAGTTGCATGGGCTTGAGGACGCAAAGGGCTGTACTCTTGGCTGCCAGGAGCTCCTATGGCAGTGTTTACCAGAGTTTTGTGTCAAACCTCTCTGTGCTGGTGGGGTGAGAGTTCTCCTTTCCCCTGGCTGCCAGCCCTGCAAGAGCTCAGCAGTGGGATGTGTACAATTACTTCTGTTAGTCAACCTATTCTGCAGACATCACTTCTCTGTCCCTCTGTAACAATTCCCAGCCTTTTAGCTGTTGATGGCTCACCTATTACTCTGGCACTGTGTTAGGATAACATCCAGATATATCTGAAGAGAGGAATTTATTTACTGTTTTTCCCTGAAAAGCTTTTAGCATGATACAGCAGCAGTGCTTTCACTTAGGCAGCCATTATTGTCAGGGTTTTTTTTCATGATAGAAGTAAATTTTCCAGATGATGAAAAAGGACTCCTCACGATGTATAGCTCCATACTACTACATTTTAATATTTTATTTTCATGATCTCCCTTCCCAGGAAAGGCCTGTCTTTGGGAAACAGGAATGGTTTGAACTGCTCAGTTGAGTCAAGTCAGTATTTAAAGTGAACTGGACTGTGTGTGTGGCTCTCTTCCTCGGCTGTATCTTTTCCATATCAAACTAGCTTTTCCAGGAACCGTAGCCTGCAATATCAATAGCGCGTATTATTAACAGTTTTGAAGCTTCCACAGATACTACTTAGCAATCAGCAAAGCTGGATGGAGACACATCTGCATGGGTGCCTGCGCCATCCCAGACGCCTGCCAGCTGTGTTCAGGGCAGGAGGACATGGCCGGTTGTGCTGGGGCTCGTCCTGCTGCGTGTCCCAGGGGAGTTCCCCCCTTTGGAGCCAGCCTTCCCAAGCAAGTGGGAAGGGAAGGTCTGTGATGGCCTGCTGCCAACAAGGCGCACTGGACCTAGGGTTTCAGAGAGGATTTCTGTCCTGCAAGTGTAGGCCGACATATATATTGGCATTTTATGTAGTTCATGCCCATTTTATCTGCAGGCGTGCTGGGGACTGGCATGTGGGCTGGCACAGCTGTGGTCCTGAGGCGTGCCCAAGGCTGATGCGTGGGCTGGGACAGTCAGGGGGGTGTGTGCGTGCCTCTGTGTGCCCCTTGCTGCTGCTTGGGTGCCAGCATGCAAGGGGAAGGCGGTGGGAGCCCGGTGCCCCTGCCCGGCACCAAGTCCTGACCCCTGACAGGGGCTGCTCCTGCCTGAGCAGGGGCTGCAGCTGGCTTTCCAGGCCAGCCCAGGTGGCAACAGCTCTGCAGTGCGCAGTTCGGCTGGTCTCAAAGACCGACAGTGAGGCTTGATTGCTTGTATTGGGGACTTCCCCCAGCATGTTCTCATCCTGCTACAGCTGTACTGATACTTTCCAAGTGGGTGTAGGGAAGGTGCTCTACCCTGCTCCCCTTCTGCTCTACTGCTGTCTGCAGTCAGCTCTGTACTGAGCATTCGCATGTGCGCTGCCAGAGCCTGGATGTGCAGGTGATGCCCTTGGCTTGGCCATGTCTTCTGAGTGGGTGGGGGAACAGAACTGAGGAGAAACAGGAGCACCCCCATGTTTCAGAGGACCCACACTTTGCAGAGCAAGCTACCCATGACCGAGACATGGGTATTGGGACACCCCAGGCTTTTCATAGCTAGTTTGTATTTATTTGCTCATTAAATAGCTGCTCTTTCCCCCTGGGGTTTGCCCCCAAAGCTGTCTGCACCCCTACTGCAAGACCAGGCCTCCCTCAAGCGTGGAGCTTGACAAGGTTACACACAGACCTCAGGGTGGGTGTGCTTCGTTCTGGGTTGGCTGCTTGCTTTCTCAGCCCTAGGATTTGCACCAAATCATGGATGTCCAGGTCTTTTCCCTTCTTCCTTCCAGTGGAAAATGAATAAGCTAGCACCCAAGGGACTTGTACCTGTACGTTAAAGGGAAATCTGGACTCGGAACAGACTACCTTGACTTGAACATCCTCGGTCGCCTCTGTCAGTGAGCCCCTGTTCCAGCACGTGTGTGAGAGGCAGGGCGCTCAGACTAGTGCTGCTTTGCTATAACTGTGATTAATACAGTAATTAAATCTAGTAGACGACACTGAGATATTCCTAGTGAATAGCATCACGGCGCTTCTGTAGAGAATGGTAGTGAGGCTTAGTCAAAGCAATTTTGACTGTAGTGGGGTTAGAAATATGCATTTCCAGCCTTTTTCACAACCTGTTTCATGGCTGAGCGCTGACCAGCAATAAATCTTACACTAAAATTGGAGAGATCAGGCCGGATTTATCCCTGGTAAAATGATGTCACACTGAACATGCATCTTCATCCGCAGGTCTGAGATTGCTTTGCACAGCTGAAGCCAAGTGGTGCTGAGGGCTGTGTTTATGAGCCACCCGAGGTGGTGCGTGCTGGTGCAGAGGTGCTGAGCTCTTCCAGCCAAGCCAGAGCACGCAGAGCTCTGGGGGCTGTTTCTAGCTGAGTTACTGGGCCAGGCAGCTCAGGAGTTAGCACACCCCTATTGCCATGACTGCTGGTGAGGAAGGTGGTGATTAAGGGCACCCCCATTAGGAAGGCAGTGAAATCATAGCAGCGCTGTCTAATCTGAGACTGTCCAATTTGTACATGAGCTGTGCAGTCAGATGGGCGAGGGATTTTGGCACAAGGCAACAGCCATATCCCAGAGGAGATCCACTCGAGGAAAGAACAGAAGAAAGCAAGATTTAGCATTAAGATCATAATTTCAGATTGCATTGTATGAGCATCAACAATCTATATACATGAGTGTCTTTGGGGAACACAATGCTGTAATAGCTATCCAAGCCAGCCTGAACAGCGAGGGTTATTTTTAATTGCAACTGAATGGATCTAACCTTGTGATGTCTGTTCACAAAGCATTGCTGGATTAATATAGGTTCCATAGTTGCTTCTGCTAAAAGACTTTAATGGATCAGCTTAGTTCTCTGCTCCATGATTATAGCATTCTTACCCGCCTATCATGCATGAGCCAGATGGTCCCAGTGAAATCAGAGCATATTTATATTTTTCTCTGCTACTCAGCCAGCTGCCCACTGATTTTTGTTGCATAGTGGTAGGAGGAGAGGAGCTTTCCTGGGTGAAGTTCACCCACCTCTTTCCCTAGCCCTGGTGTCTCCCCCACCTCCTAAAATGCATTGGAGGAATCACTGAAGGCTTCTCTCCCCAGGGCTGCCCGGGAGGCTTGCCCGGCTGGCTGCCGAGGGCAGCCACGCTCCCGCGGCAGCACTGTGGTGCTGTCTCCTGGCACGCGTTCAGCCGCTTCCCAGTGCGCGGGGGGATGTTTTCAGTTCTATCGGCGATGAGAGCCATTAAGAAGGCACAAGTACTAAAGAGATCCTGAGCTATGTCTATAAAACCTCTGAATCCCTGACAGAATCAATAGCGGGCTCTCAGGAGTAACTTCTTATCCAGGCCAACTTAAGCATATGCCAATGAGCCATTAAAGATTTTGCATTTCGTGGAGACAATCCCTTTCATTGCGATTGTTGGCCTCTAAACTGGGCGAGATGATGAAAAATCACATCAGAAATAGACTGTACTCCAAAGGCATTTTCCTCAGCGTCTGGGAGAGCAGCTCGAATGATGCTCGTGGGCAGCATCCTTCCTCCAGGTACTTGCCCAGCCAGTGCCGTGGTGCCCAGTGAGCCTGGGCTGCCTGCCCTGTCACTAGAGGGGAGCCCTGTCCTTTGGGGTTTGTTGCAATGAGAGGCACAGACCCCTCTAGCCATGTCTGAGGAAAGCAGAGGCGGAGGAGAGGGAAGGAGGGAGCAGGGGAGCTGTGCCCCATGAAATGGAGGTCCCTGGGGCTGGCACCTGGGATGCAGCAAAGCCTCTGGAGTCCTCAGCTGTTTCTTCAGGCCGTGAGCAGGACTGCGGGTGCCCAGGGTGGCCTGGGCAGGCAGCTGCCCACTGGGGCTGCCGAGCAGCCTCCGGCCAGGCTCGGGGCCGGTGCCCCGCTGCACATGCTTGCCTCCTCTTGGATAACTTTGCTATTAACACAATTTCCAATTTGGCATTTCGGTTACCGTAGCAACTGGATGCTGCCATTCTCTGATCAGATCAGCTTGCAGTTAGTCAACACCGCGTTAGCACCTGCGTTGGTATGGCAACACAGGACCATTCTCCATCCTGGCTGACACTGCTGCAGGAGGGATGGCTCCAGGTGGCCCCGGAGGGGAGGCGCAGAGGGGGCACGGCTGGCCCTGCTGCGGGGCAGCGAGATGCTCTCAACCCCTGCTGCTCCTTGCTCCGCTGGCTGCAGCGGGAGCCGGGCTCCCTCCCTCTCTGGCTCCAGTGTCCCGGGCTCCCGAGTCCCACGCGGCCCAGGAGAAGCTCAGCAGGGACGTGGCAGGAAAGGTGGCTGGCATGGAGCAAGTGTCCTTGCAATTTCAAACTGCCCCTGGTGAGTGTTTTGCAGGTGTACCAAATGGCTTTGCAAATCTGGGACAAAGGAAAGCTGCTGGTCTTGGAGAGGGGAATGAACAGTCCCAGGCAGCCCTTAATTTTGGGCATTAAGTCCTGCAAGAGCAGAGCTCGAGTCACAGAAAAGGATGGTTCACCCCTTTCTCCCACAGCCAGCAGAGTCACACCAGCTTCCAAACTGTGAAACTCTTTCAGCGAGTCTCCTGGGAGAGATTTGTTTTGCTTCAGCCCCAGTCTGAACCGGCACCCGCGTTTCTGAAAGCGCTTTACAATTTGTGTTTAATGTTTTTTAACAGACATGTGCAAGCCATGTGAATTAGAGCAGTATGAATCTATTAGGCAGCGACAGATGCAAGTTTTGTGTCTCTTATTAGAAGGGATTGGATTCTGAGGTTTAGTGATGTGCAAAGGATTGGACTGTGGAGAGATTAAAATTATTTTCAGCGTTAAGCACAATATTTCTAAGCTAATGCACTCAGTCTTGAATATAGATTCACAGACCAAAAAGATTATAAAACATTAAACCTATGTAAATTCAGCTGTAAATTTATGTTTGAACAAATTCAACAAGAGATTTGACTTGGGGGCTTACAGCAAATAGGCTCTGCTTTTAATGCGTATTGCAGTCTTCAGTTGCAATGCCGGTTTCCCCTTGAAAGTCCCACGCCTGCTGAATTACTGGCAGGTCACAGTTGACAGCTCAAGCAATTATACTGGAATGTGTTAATAATAAAAAGGAAAGTGACTTCATGTTTGTCTTTTCAGAAGACAAAAGCAGATGTTTGCTCCACACTGAGGAGCAGCAGAGATGAGCTCCACGGGCAGGTGCCACTGTTGCAGCACCTGGCCATCACCTCTTCGGATAGTAATCGTGCAAATCCGCATCCTTCTCTGTGGTTCTCCAAGCCCTGGGAGCTGCTGAGAACTTTTTTTCTCTTGTTGAGAACATGAAAATACAGTTAACAAAGACTTCTTTTGAGTGGGGTGGGATTGCAGGAAACCTGCAACATCGTGAACAAGCTGCCTACACAGAGATAAATGACAGCTGTGACTGAAGGAATAAACAAGATAATCTGGATTTAAATAAACCACAAGGGGATTTTGGCAACATGCAAATTCACAAATTTATAAAATGTATCCTTTAGAAATAAAGAGCTTGTCTGAAGCCAGCAGTTAAGAACAATTACTACAGCACATTTTCCCAATGAGCGCTTAGAGCTGGCCTTTGCCGCGGACCGGAGGAGACCGGGAGCCAGATGTCCTGCCCATTGCAGCGCGGCAGCTGGGGGGTGTTCTATGCACAGAGCAAAAAAACTTGAAGAAGCGATGGCAGCGAGTCCCCCGTCTGACCGGGGAGCTGCAGGAGCGGTGGGGTGCCGGGGGAGCGTGCAGAGCAGCCTGGCCCTCCTCAGCCTCTAGGCCACACCACTGGGGAATGAGCAGGAAAGGAGAGGAAATATCAAAAGCCCAAGCAAGCACCTAATAACGCATACTTAATCATCTGCTGTGAGGACCAGGAAATTCCCGGATCCAAGCCCAGGGATGGCACAAAAGGTTCACTTTGACACGGCACAGCGCAGGGATGCTGCTACCAACAAGCGTGAGGAAATGCTGCCCGTCCCTGTAACTGTGCAAGAGCCCTTAGCGCTGTGTGATGGTGGGGCTCCTCCGAAGGGGAGGTGGCTTGCCATCGCCCCTCTCCCAGGTGGGTAGTGGTGAAGGCAGAGGAGGGGCGGGTGGTGAGTAGAGACCAGTGGCGGAGCAAGAGCAGATGTGTCCTGTTCCAGCACTTTGTCTCCGTGGCTGCTCTGCAGAGGTGGTCAGCAGCACGGCGGCGCCTCTTCGTCAACCAGCCTGGCATCAAAAGGGAAACAAACGCTGCAGGAAAAGCCAAAGGATGTCCAAGAGGCTAGGCAGTGCTCTCCAGGAGCAAAGCCCCAGCCCAGCATGGCGAAGAGCCCTGCAGCAGCCACCGGAGGAGGGCAATCCGCAGCGTCGCGTCCTGCCTGAGCGTGCGGAGCTGGTTAGCGTTCTGTCAGCACGTGCGTGTTTAGGGCAGAGCACGTGGCAGCAGTTCTGTGAAGGTTACCTGCTCTGCAGAGTATTCCTGCCATGCCAGAGGCTCGGCTGCGCCAGGCTTTACACCCTGTTATTCAGCAACGGGAGCCGCAGTGCCGTGTCTGCTCCGCTGCATGCTTGACAACAGCCACCGCGTGCAGCAGGATGTGTGCAGGGCACCTGGCTCTCGGGGCTGGCAGACTCGAGCTGCCTTTGCGCTGAGGGAGCTCACCACGGCAGTCCGTATGCCTGCCCAGGAAAGGCAGTGCCTAGAAAGTAAGTCTGGAACAAGGCAGAGTTTGGGAAAAAGCATTTCTGCGTGTACAGCCCAGAGCTGCGGTAGCTCTGGTGCTCTGCAGGGTTGGGGTGTCTCGAGGACACACGGCAGCTCCCAGTGTTACCCTTAAAACTGTGCAGCAAGAGCTGAATCTGCTTTTTCTCCTCTTTTCCTTGATCACTGCTTCCCTGCTGTCTCTCCTCAATGCTCACCTATCTATCCATTTGTCTTTATTGTGCATGGAATTAAACACAGTCCTTAAATGTGACAACGCTTTCAGATTATTAGCTCTGCAATTTCTTGGCTACTGTTTATTGTGATAACACCATCTGAAGGGGCCATTGTAATTAATAGTTTGTTCGTGCTTCTTTTATAAACCCCTGGTGTGTTTGTTTTATACTTGAACATCAGCCACTACAACTTGCTTCCAGTGTATTGTCTGAAGAGTCCCCACCACAGAGAAATGCTTAGAGGTTTGGGTTTTTTTTTACAACAGCTTATTGAAACCATAATTTAAAGTAAAAGCTAAGTAAGTATAATATTAAAGGCAAGACAATCGTTTTGCCCTGACCCTAGAGCAGAGGGGACCAAAATCCTTGTTCGCACAACTGTCCATGAAGGGGTTATTGCCATGGCATGGCAGTGCCTGGAAGGAGAGGGAACCCTGCCAGCGGCAGGATGGGCAGGAGCAGCAGCGTGGGTGAAGGAGAGCAGCAGGACTTCCTCTGAATTCTGACTAATTCTCATCTCTTAAAGCATTGTCATCTAAAAACCTACAAATCACAGACACAATCCACAATCCAAAGCCAAGGAAGACTTGTGCAAGCACCAGGTCCCTGGAACCTGCCCAAATGTCCCAGGGGCTGCAGGCGGCTGGCAGTGCCAGGGCGACGCTGGTCGGGGGGAGCAGGAGCACAAATGCCGTCAGCTACACTCTCCAGTCTGGTTGCACAGCCAGAGCACCGGCTCAAGGGGTGGGAGCCCAGCCAGCCCCCATTTGCTCTGAGCTTTTAGTTTCAGAGTCTACAGGCACTTAGCTGCAGAACAGCTTCTTGTCAGCTAAGGGAGAGACCAGATACAAAGACATATTTCAAAAAACCCAATAAGCTAGTGGCTCTGGCTAGGCCAATTCACACTGCAGCCGAGGTGCTAAGTAGCAGTGAGCGGTGTTAACTAACCCCGGGAGCTCCCCGGACGTTTTGCTGCGGAGCAGATGTGCTGGTGGAGGCAGCGCTCTGGGCAGGCCAGGGAGGTCTGCCTGCGCAATGCGGAGGGTCAGAGCGGAGCACAGCAATGGTCCCCTCGAGCCCTGTTGTCTGGGAGTCCATCGCCTGTAGTCCAGCAGAGCTTTTAGCATCTCATAATCGCCACGTTTTGACATTTGACAGTCTGCTGTATGTTGCCAGGGTGTCTGACTCAGAGGAGTGCAGACCAGCCAATTCTGCCTATGCGGGTCCCTCCTTCTGCTCAGACAATTGCATAGGAAAACAGCTTATCCTGTCTGAGACAGCACAAACAAGTGTCAGGGTAACTGAACACCACCAGGTAGTGGTGTTTTTTGTGCTTGCCTGGCAGCCCAGCACCATTTGCAAGGTAGAAGGACTTTCACACGCTGCTCCTTCTCCTGTTATCCAGGCTGCCGCTGTCTCAGCTGATGCTCCCTTCACTCGGAAGTCAGAGCTGCCTCTTCCCATTCCCTGTAGTGCCACATGCCACGGGTTCACTGCAATCCCATTGGTCCCTTTCGACCCTCTCGTCTCAAAGCGCTGATCCAAGCTCCCAGCAGGAGCCGTAAGGACAGCCCCAGGTCAGCCTTCCCAGAGCTTCACCCCCGTTACCAGCTCAGGATCAAACATGCCCCTGGCCTGGGAGGGATGCTTCCAGAGAACTTGCTGTGGACTGAGACCTTCAATATTCCTGTGGAGAGCTGACAAAAGGAGCACTGGAGCTGGTCCGGCCCTTTCAAGCTTTACCATGGTGTAAAATGAACGTTCGGCTAAAGAGAGAAGGTGGAGAGTCCCGTTCTCCCATGCTTGCGAAGCAGGACAGCGGTGAATACAGAGCCGGCTCGAAGGAGGAACACTGCCCGAGCACCAAGGGAGGAGTCCATGAACCCTGCTGCTGCTTGATGTCTTTGAGCACAGAATTTAGCAAGACACAGGAGGGACCGGACACCTCTGTGCACGTTAACCATATCTGGAGTTGCCTCCAACTACAGAGAAGCAATATTAAAACTTTCCACTTCAGGACTTCATTAAATCTTCAGTGACAGGAATCAGGAGGAAAGGAGCATGGGCAGAGTAGTCCCGTAGCTGGCTGAGAGATCCTTGGTCCTTCCTCGGGGGCTCCCATTACTGACTGATGTCAAAGGCGGTCGCAGGAAGACTCCCAGCCACCACCCAGGCTGCGGTACCTCTGTCCCTAGGGGCTGGTAGCTCCGGTACTCTGGAGGTGCTCTGGGTGTTAGCACAGGACAGCAAGCAGCAGGGTAAATTGTGGTCTGCAGCTAGCTTGTGATAGAATCTGTTATAAAGGAAATGCATACAAATTACTAGCTATAACTGATGATAAAATAACTGTTTTGTGGAGCAAGGAACAGAAGAGTAACACATTGATTTTGGTAATTAATGGTTCAATAGAAACCTGTTCTGAGAGTGCCCTGGGCAAAGTCGCTGAATTGGAAGCACCTTTATTCCCTGGTCTTGGTTCTTTGCCGCACTGGCTCCTGCAGCTTGGCTGCTGCTCCTCCTTGCAGGCTCCCACTCTTCTTCTGGAGGCTCTTCGGGGCAGGGATTGTGGCTCAGTCTGTGTGCAGGGCTCATCCCATCAGGGCTGGAGACCACCTCCAGCCACTGCCAAAGTGGTTTCCAGTGCCAGATACTGGCCCAAGGGCTGGAGCCTAGACCCTGGCAAGATCGATGAAGCACCGCACCTGAGTCATGCTCACTGGAGGAGCAGGTTGCAACATGCAGACAACTGCAGCGGCTGAACTTCAGCCAGCACAGCCAGGAGTGGCATTGCCTCCTGGCATCTGGGTGGATGATGGATGATGCAGCAGCAGGAGGGAGACGGCAACACTGCGAGCACTCTGCCAGGTCGGGGCTAGATCAGACGTAGTGGGGAGCACCACAGCCAGCAATATCGCTGTGCTGCTCGTGCCTCTCCAATCGAGTGAGTGCAGCAGAGGGTGGAGGAGCGGGTGAGTGAGGAGCAGAGATGGTGGGGAGCGATTGAGACCCTGCAGCTGAGTGTGTTCAGAGCAAAACTCCTGATCTGAAGGGAGGTCCTAGTAGCAGGGAAATGGAGAAATTGTTGAGAGGTCACTGCTGGCCTGCTCTTCAGTGTCGTTTCTCTAAACAGCTTTTACAAGATAGTTTAGCTTGCCATGTTGGCTGCTGGCATGGGCTCAGGGCCGGGTCCCACCAGCGGGTCCCACCTGCAAGGCTGGGCTCAGGGTGTCTGGTGCTGCTGTGGGGAACAGATGCCCCGTGATCGTGGCCCCCTCCTCCACCACCAGCAATTAGTACCCGGGCTGCGAGAGCAGCCGCACAGAGCGGTGCTGCCTGAGGCAGCCCCCAGCAGCTCCCAGCCCGCCTCCTGTTCAGCCCCCAGCTCTCCTCCTTCCTTTCACCTCAAGACCGAGACCTAATTTCTGTGCAGAAATTTTAGCATTTCACTTCCAAGTTTGTTAAGCAACATTTTAAAAAAAAGGTCAGACGCTTGTGTTTTGTGGGCAACGCAGAAGGGACTGGTGCACCGCAAGCTTGCTGTGCATCGCAGTGCCCGCCGAGGCCAGCGAGCAGGACTCCGCAGCAGGGGGATTTCTGCGGTCACATCCTGAAATTGTGGGTTATCTTTGGCCAGTCGCTCTCAGAGCCGTGCTGCTGAGTGAATGCGAGTTCCATGGGAATACAGCCACCAGTCGGAATCATGCAGTGCAGCTCCAGGGCTTTGGCGGGATGCCCTGCAGGGTCGGTCGCCAGCCGCAGGTCCCTGCAGCTGGTGGTGTCGGTGCCCAGCTGGCTGCTGCTCCTGGCTGGAGTGGCAAGCTGGAGCATGGGTGCTGTGCGGAGCTGGGGAGGGCAAGTCCCACTCCGGCTGTCAGCGATGCTCTCCTATCCATCATACGCTTTCGGAGAGCAGCAGGGAGCACTTCTGCTCCAGTCCTCCTCAGGGCAAGTGCTGCCTGCCCACGTGCTCAACCTCCTGGTCTCATTTGCTGTGCACTTTCTTCACACCACTCCCTTACACAACCTCACGCTCGGCTGAAGGGAACCCTGTTTGTACACCAGTGGGCACCTGAGGACTCAATCCCTGATCATGCTGTGGGCCTTGCTGTGATGTGGATAGCCATAAAAGATGCTTCCTTCCTACAGGGCTGTTAAATTTGGGTGCTGGAAGCTGGCCCTGGAAGCCAGTCTGTAATTCTGCAGCATCTGCAGTCCCCAGGTGCTTGCATCCCTCTTAATTTGTTCAGGCTTTTCTTAAGATAAAATACCTCAAGATGCATCATTCCAACTAATCCTTGCTCCTTGCATATCACTGCTACTCAGACGGCCGATGCAGGGCAGGGTCAAAGCACCAACGTTCTCTGGGCAGCAGATGGGACTGCAGACACCCTGCCGTGTGAGGAAGACAGCTCTGGTGGGACACAATGCTGGAGGGACGAGCTCCTTGGCAGGGCAAGGCCACCAGCGTGCTGGCTCTGAAATGGGTGAGCTGGAGTCCTCCAGCCCTGCTCTCCCACAAAGCCCCATTGCCAGGACTCAGAGATTTTTCAACAGGAAAGATGCTGACTGCAGGAGAGGGGGAGCCACGGGACCCTGCTGGCCTCTGCACCCAAAAATGCTGAAGGCACGAGCAGCCTTCTGGCAGCACCAAACCCACCTTCAGTCTTGCCTTGACAGGAGACCCGGCACCTCCTCCAGCAGCACCTTGGCAAAACAAGCCCCGTTGGATGGATTACACCAGCACTAGATACACAAATTACGGGGAGGTTTAAAGCAAGACGATGCATTTAGCAGTCACAAATATGAGGCAACACTGACAGACAAATCTAGCTGGGCCTTGCCTGACAGCCACTTCTGCTTGCAGACTTCAGCTGTGTAATTCCTGAAACGGCTGTTTCCTGGGGCTCGGTGGTTTGACGTCAGCATCACTGCGGTCGCCGGTGCCCAAGGTGCTTTTACAGAACCATTTCCAGCCTATTCACATTGTTTCCTCACCATATGTTTGTACTAAAAATAGTCGCAATGTGAAGGGATAATCCAGCAAGACTCTGAGCATCCCCATCCTCCACGTCTGCTGCGGGAGACTTGGCCAGTGCTGCACTTGCTTCCCGGGAGCAGTGACACCACTCCTCCTCCTCATGCCTCCCAGGCAGCAGCAACCTCAGGCACCGTGTCTTCAGGGCAAATTAGCCAACAACAGGTTAAACAAAGTATGCTTCACGTGGGTGTGCCTAGGCACAAGTATTTGAAAGGCTTAAGATAAAAATATTGTTCAAACACACTTGAGAAGCAGTCAATACTGCGCCTGTAAAACCTCTGAGCAGGTACAGCGTGGGTGCAGAAGGCCTTGCACGGGACCGCTGTGGCAGACGTGGCGCCACGGCCTCCTGCACTGTCTTGCCTCGGAGCAGAGGGCGCTGGGAAGGGTGGCGGGGCTGGCGCGCTCCCTCCGCGCTGACAGCGAGGCAGGGCGTTTCACGGCTTGCGGGATCCAGCCAGTTTCTCACCAGGGCATCTCTACTGTGGACGACATAGGGGGTGCCGGAGCGGAGCCCAGCGGGGCAGGGGGCACGGCGGCAGGGCCGGGGCTGCCCGTGGCCAGGGCTGCCCATGGCCGGGGCTGCCCACGGCTGCGGCCACACCACAAGCAGGAGCAGGAGCTGCGTAGTGCTTGTGACGCTGCCCTCCAGCCTCTCCAGCACCCGGCGGCTGAGGAGGTGTGAAAGAGGCTGTAATGCTCTTGCAGGGGACATCATTTAATACCTTCTGGCTTGCTATGATAATCTTTAACTGGGGGCAGCTGGGACAAGCATTTACCTCTTCATTTTCTTAGATATAAATGCTATCTTGCTGCAGTTTCATTTTACAATATGGTAATATGCTATCCAGGAAAGTCTTGCTACATGCTAATTTATCCAGTAGGCAAATTCCTTTTGGCTAATAAAAGTGCTTGCACAGGAAGCTCAAAACCCAGCAGCAATTAATTATTGACAGAGCATGTGAATTAGAGATAAAAGAAAAGTCATTCTTTCTCACACACAAGATAGTAAATAAATTTAATTATTGTACTAGAAGAAAGGGATCTTATTCTGTATTAAGTTTTATTAGCTGAGACATTTAAAAGCATGTCATCATAACAAAAAGGTCTTGTGTAATCCTAACTGCACCACTCTGGTACAAGGCTCTGAAGTGAATAGGCTTAATTGAGCAAATGGAAGCAGATGGCTGGCTGAACAGACAGGTATTGTACAGGTTTATTGTCAATTAACTTTTGTCTACATATGCCTATGGCGAATTGACTGTATAATGTGTTACCAAGGCTGATTTAACACTTCAGGTGCCCACCATGTTCAGGGTCCAATGAGAAGCACAGCCAGAAGTGCTTTGGTCCCCAGGGCCCACAGGTGTGGCAGCATCCCTCCTCCTGAGCATCCTGCTAACACCTGCACGGGCCAGGAGGGACACGGCGGTGCCTGCCTGCGCCTGGCCCCTTGCTAACCACCCCCCTCTGCTTCTGCGCAGGAACGTGATGCCCAAGACCCTGGACGGCCAGATCACCATGGAGAAGACACCCAGCTACTTCGTGACAAATGAGGCCCCCAGGCGCATTCACTGCATGGCCAAGGACACGAAGCTGATTGTGGTGGTGAGGAACCCAGTCACCCGGGCCATCTCGGACTACACGCAGACGCTCTCCAAGAAGCCGGAGATCCCCACCTTCGAGGTGCTGGCCTTCAAGAACCGGACCCTGGGGCTGATCGACGCCTCCTGGAGCGCGATCCGCATCGGGATCTATGCCCTGCACTTGGAGAACTGGCTCCAGTACTTCCCCCTCTCCCAAATCCTTTTTGTCAGTGGCGAGAGGCTCATCACTGACCCGGCCGGGGAAATGGCCAAGGTCCAGGACTTCTTAGGCCTCAAGAGGATTGTGACAGAGAAACATTTTTATTTTAATAAAACCAAGGGGTTCCCCTGTCTAAAGAAGCCAGAGGACAGCAGTGCTCCCAGGTGCTTGGGCAAGTCCAAGGGTCGAACTCACCCCAAAATAGACCCAGATGTCATCCACAGACTGCGGAAGTTTTACAAACCCTTCAATGTCATGTTTTACCAAATGACAGGCCAAGATTTCCAGTGGGAGCAGGAAGAAAGTGATAAGTAGAGCCATGAAATCAGGAAAAAGCTCTTTTCTTTTGAGATGTGAATCATCATTAGGGACCCAAAACTCACTCGGGGCTAGAGGCTCAGCCTTGCGAGCGCATGACTCCTGCGCTGTCAGGGTTGCAGCCAAAGCTGCCCTGCGTTTCCAGCTCTGAAAACCTAGTGGCACGTCACCTTGGGTTGCACTTGGGCTCTCCCACCATGACTGAGGGATCGGGGGTGGGTGGGAGGAGGCGGAGGCGGAGGGAGCAGGGCTCCTCGGGGTGACGGGGTGCTTCCTGTCGACATTTCGCTGCTGGTGTCCCCTCGCAGCCAGGCACGCAGGGCCAGCACCTCCTGCCACGGCTAGCTGAGTGGGAAGGTGGCTCTCAAAACCCAGCAACACTGGGACAAACCCATAGATTTGATTTCTCCTGCCCTGGCTTTTAGTTTTGCCCAAACAGCAGCATCAGATCTGGTAAAATCAGGACACGTGCAATCACATGCACACTGATATTTGTGTGTGGAAGGAATAAAGCCAGTTATGCTGCAAAGGAACTATGTACAGAGACTTCATTTGCACCAGATGTTTCAATTAACTTGTTGCACTAAAGCTAGTATTTACCAAGTGCCACAAAACACCTGGGCCCGATTCTCCTCCGATGGATGGGTATAATGCCACTGTTGGAAGAGAGTCATTCCTGCTTTGCTGGGATGCTCAGTGAGACCAGAACCGGGGCCTCCCCCGGAGCACCCACTCCTCCTGGAAGCCATACTGAAGACCGTTCCCAGGCATCCGCTCAGAGCGAGCCAGGGTCTCGCTGCCCCGGCACGGTGCGAGCCGCACGTGCCCGTGCAGCGCCTCCCGGCAAGGCCATGCTGTGCCCTGCTCCACGGTGTGGAGCCAGGCGTTCCTGGTGGGAGCAGAGAGGGTGACTGCAGGGCAGAGGTGTGGGGGGCAGCCCCAGCCTAGGGTCTGGGTAGGGCCGACCGTCGGAGCTCCTGGCACTGCCCTTCATTTGCACCTTGAAAACAAAATCTCTGCTGCTTGCTGTTAACAGCCGAGTTTGCAAAATGGGGAAACAGCCTTCATCTTTACTTCAGAATTACAAAAAAAGCAATTAATTCCCAGGGTGAGCACTGCTCTGTGCAAAAAAAAAAAAAAAAGTGTGCTTGCTAGTGGAAATCACTAAGTCAAACAAATTTGCAAATCCTGGTAGAAACTGTAGAATAAACCCATATTCCCAACTGGATGCTCCAGCAATGTGATGAGAGCTGCATGCTGGAACCAGTGGAGAGCAGGACAGCAGCACTTTGACACAGCTGGACTGTTTCTATCCCCATTACTGAGAGAAAAACAGTGAGAGAGGGAACAAAAGGAAAAATGCAGAGATGCAGAGAGAACCATTGCTGAAATGTCCCCTTCGCATGGGTGATTTCTAAGGGCATTCGAATATTGCTGGCCACCTTCTTTGTTTTAAAGGTAAGGATGCCTCCCAGGTGGAGCGTAGCTGCGTGCAAGCCTCCCATCCCCTCTTGGGTGCCGGGTCCCTGGCTTGGGAAGCAGCAGCGATGCAGCGTGGAATCGCTATGGGAGGACCAAGACTCAGTTTTGATTAAGGTGGCAAGAAATCCCTACCGATCCAGCTAAGCAAATGAAATCGCTGTTATGTTGGATAACAAGCTAAACCTGCTTTGGGTTTCATGGCCTGTCCTGTGGTTCATTACACCCTGAAGTGGTGCTGGTGCCTTGGATTGGATGAAAAAAGTTGAAGCCATTTGGAAAAATTACACTGAGGGCCCTGCTAGAGGGGCACTGCAAGGTCCCTGCTAACGTCATGTCAGTTCCTATTAGCCTGATTAGATTTAAAAACAGCTCCTGACAAAACACAGTTTTTCACAGACCCACAAATCCCAAAATTATTACATGAAAATTGGAACTATGTAACAGGAATAATTTTACAGTGTTTCCCATGTTATTAAAAAGTCAGATCAGCTCCTAAGCGGAAACTGCTGTTACACAATTTGGTGCAAGCTGCTCGATGGATTCAGCGGGAGGACAAGGGGCTCACCCAGGCCCAGTGTCCAGGCTCCTCACCGAAGGGATATCCAGGAGTTTCTCCCCGTTCCCAGCGTGCTGCACCCCCGATGCCATGGCAGGCTGGCCCTGGTGGTGCTGAGCAGAGCCTGCCAGTGCAGGCGGCGGGACCGGTGTCCAGAGGGGCTTCGCTGCAGGGGGACGCGGTCCCAGCTCATGGCGTCACCGGGACCTGGCAGGTTGGCGGCTGTGCATGACCGTGATCGCTACGGCCGATAGCGTGGCACCGTGTATCGCCTCCATGGCAAGGTTTGGACTCTCTCAGCCCCCGTGCACAGCTGAACCAGGAGCAGTTTTTCTCTGAGCAAGGTCTCCCTGAGCTTGGAAGAGCCCCCGAGAACCTCCATCCACAGGCAGCAGGTCTCCCTGCACACCCCAGCCGTGGTCCAGTCTGGTCCGTGCGCTGCCCCGTGTCTCCCTGGGCAGCTCAGGCCAGCTTCTCCCGGGAAGAGCCTCTGGTCCCCGACTGCCTCCAAGCCACCGCCACCCTTCTCATCGTGCCCACCACCGGAGGGACAGGAGAGCCAAAAACGCGTCTTTGTCTGAGAGTTACAGCCCAACAAAGCACCCTTTAGGGAAGTCACGGCACGCGGCTGGGCCGGGCAGAAGCGTTTGTCCGACGCTGGGGCAAAGCGCAGCGTGCCTGGGGCTCAGTCCTGCAGCTGGGACAAGGCCCTGGAGCAGGGCTCCCAGAAGAGGGGCCCTGAGCAGGGCAAGCCGGGCCCGGCCCCCCAGCCCCCCATGAGGGGCCACCTGATGGTTTACAGAAGCGGGGCTGGCTGCAGGAGGTGCTGGGCCTGCCCATGCCTTGCCCGCCTGCCCCTGCCTCTCGCTCCCATTCTTTCTGCCATATATTCAGAGGTTTATTTTTTATACCAGCTGCAATCCTCAGCTCGGGAGGAGCCGCCGAGCGCCCGGCATGGAGAGGCGGCCCCACTCCGGTGGCCCTGAGCAGCTGCCCCGCAGACACCAGCCGGCGCGGCACGGGACCCCCGCCTCCCCGCGCACCCGCTTCGCCGCGCTGGAGGGGAGCGGGGACGCTCGGCGGGTGGGTACGCTGTTCTTTGTTTTTCTGAGATGCACTCCGTGTCTGCTGTGCTAATGCAGGGGCTTGACAGGGGCGTTATTTTTCTATCTGGCCGGAGAGTGGCCTGCCAAACGAGAGGGAGTCAGGTTAATAGCACTTTTTTTTTTTTAAACTATTCAAATGTCAGCATTAGAATACGCAGGAAATTGAATTTTGTATTTGATTTCAATTAGCAAAACATAAATTATATTTAATTTTATACACAGACTGGGTGATTCATTGTTCTGGAAAAGCTGGTACTTCATGGTTCAGAGACTGGAAATGGAGAGTTAGTCTTTTCTGAAACCAAACTGCTGTGTTGTCGCCTCCTCCCAAACGTGTCTCTGTCTGTCGGTGTCACTCTGTACCTGAACAATATGAAAATCCTGAACTGAACACTTGAACCCACAGCACTAAACAATAAATCATTGTAGCAGCCGCATTTCTCTGCTCCATTTCTCCCAGTCTCCCCCTGCAGCACCAACACCCCACGAGCAGCAGACCCACGCAGGCGCTGGCCGTGACCCGCCACCAGCCGGTCTGCCCCGAGCGGCACCCCAGCCCCCCCAGCCCCCCCAGCACGGGCCCCTGGTGCCAAAAGGGCCAGGGGAAGGCGCATGCCGCGGCCGGGACTGGGACCGGGACCGGGACCAGGAGCACCTGGGCCAGCACCCGACCTGCGGGCTCCCAGCCATGGCCGGGTTTCCAGCCCGACGGGCAGCATCCCCAGAGATGCCCCGCATGGGATCAGGTGAGGGACCCACGGAGAGCACGACCTCCGCTTTCCTCTGCAAGCAGGGACCAGCCGCCAGCCCCCAGCCCCAGCGCTGGGGACAGCAGGCTTGTCCCTGTGCTGGGGGACCGCTTTCCTTGCTGGCCTTGCAGCTGGGGGTGCATCGCCCAAGGTCACAAAGAACAAATCCCCGAGCACTTCCTGCTGATTAAGGATAAATCAGTGGACGATAAAAGGACGGCTGACTGCCAGGCATAGAAATTAGGGGGAACATTTTTTTATCTTACTTTGTGTGCACAATTTCCTGCTAGTTTGAAAAAAAACTATTTCACAGCACAACCCTATTGTGTCATCTGATAAAAACCACCAAAAAACTTTTATCAACAAAATTAGGAAGTAGTGAACTATAAAATTGATAATTATTTTCTAGTAAATTTACTTTTAAATAACTTTAGACGCCAATTACAGGCACCATTAAGCACCATTAACACTGGGTATATTTACCAAACAAGGATGGAATACTTATTCAAATCAAGATCATTTTGGTGTACATTTTGCTGTTTGGAAAGCAGTCCCCTCTTACCAGATGTTTAAAAAGTCATCAGAAGATCAATTACACCTCAAATGTAGTCAGATTCCCAACATTTGAATTGTGGCATGATATAATGCAACCCTTGAAGCAAACCCCTGTGTGAGCAGAGACCATAATCCCGAGTAGCTGCCCCAGCAGTGCCTGCACCTCGGCACGGGGCCGGGGCTGATGTGCAAGCCTCTTGCAAGCCTCTTGCAAGCCCCGAGAAAGCGAGTCCCGCATTTAGCTGATCCAACTGTCTGTTGCAATGTCTCCTTCCCCTGCTCCGTGCAGGGCTTCACCACCCTTTCCACAACCCCTTCCTGTTGGGCCAGCGAGCATCGCTCCTCCCAGCAACCCGCTGCTGTTTTCTCTCCAGCGCCGTAGCCGGGCGCCTTTTGCTTCCTCCAGGGATTCGCTGCCCAAAAGACCACCGCACCTCCGCAAAGTGTTTGCCTGCTCCCTCCGCCTTCCTTTGGGAGCACGTGCTGCACACGCAGTGCTGCCCGCGGCCTCGGTGCCGGCATCACGACACCCCCGGTCCCGGCGCCGGGCGCGCTCCGCGCTGGGCTGAATGGCGGCGCGCGCCTCTTAATTGGATGTTGCCAGGTGGCTGTCAGAAAGCTGGCTGCAAAGCTGTTACCTGCTCCCACTTTCCTGCTGTTATCTTTGACATCCTCATTATTTATTAACTGCCCTGTACCCAACAGGCTGCCACTGATGCGGGGATGCTCTTACTAGGCAGGTTCGATATTCTGCCTGCCTTCCAAGGTCACATCCTCCAGGATGTCTTGCAAATCAGATTGAAGAGGTACCAGCAAAGATGCAACATGTTCTGTATATGCCGATGCCAGGTTTCAAACAGAGCTCTTTGAATAAGGATGACATACTAGATGGTGATATAAGACCCTGTTGCTTACTGTTTTTCCCTATCCAGTGTGTAGCACTGAGCTTTCTACACCAACATCAGCAAATAAAGGAAACCGGAGCATCAGGCAAGAGCTCCTGCCATCAGCTTTCACGTACTGGAACAAAGAGTTTTTCTCTGACACCCGAGTCTGGGAAGAGAGCAACAAGGGGATTATTTAGCTGGCCAGGTTGCAAACCCGCAATGACCTGTTATAGCTTTGTCAGCATGAATAAACTCCTTTTTCTAGCCCTCTGCCACTGCCTCCTTGGCACGGCGCCGGGTGCCTGTGACCCATGCGCAGTGCAGTGCAGTGGCTTTTGCACCCTGTGCCAACAGGCTGCAACGTCCCAGTTGTTCCAGGCAGAAACATCAAAACAAACCCATGCCCTCACCTCCCCAGGTTTGTGGTGCCTTTTGCTCAGGGTTTTTTTGGTTGTGCTGACCTCAGAAACTATCCCTCTATGAGTCACTCGCTGGAAAAACAATCTGTTTAGAAAATTCTTGATGCCTTTTAAAAAGCTCTTACAACTTCAGGTAAAAGACTTAAAATCAGAAGAAATAATTTGCGGGTCACTTTACTATTACTTTATAGCACCAACAGGGATAGTTCGTAAATTTTTAACGCAAGGTTTAATAGCCCAATAGATATGAGCACTTGCCCATATTCACCCCACATGAGGATAGAGGCTGCCAGATGAGAAGGTTTCTCCATGGAAGGATTTACCTACAGATTGATAGGAATTTCTGCTCTAACCTGGTGATGATCTAGGATGGCAGAGGAGAAAGACACTGGGGCTTTGCAGAATGATGCAGAGAGCTCCCCACGCCACCAGTGCCTGGCCCCACGGCTGCTCTGGGTGGGGTAGGACACATCTCACCTGTGTCAGAGAGGATCCGCCAGACCCCCCAGCAAAGGTGCTCCACAGGACCCGGCACCCCCCGAGGACCCTGGCCGGGGCTTTGCCTCGTGCCAGGCTGGGAGCCTGGGCAGTGAGGGCAGTGGGGGCGGCGGCGGCTGCACACAGCTGAGAGACCTCAGACACTGTGAAGACAACATTTATTCGCTGCTAACTCACCGTGCTGCAGAACAAGCTGTGCGGCCTGTGCTTGACTCCAGTGTTGGCAGAGGAAGGCTGGGTTGTTGGCTCACTGGGAAGGTGGGCATCGCCTCAGCGCAGCCAAGGAGACCCTCGGATGGAGGTGGGCATCCCCCATGGCCCAGCAGCTGTGCGGGGAAGGAAAGGGAGGATTGCCTTCCCTCTGCCCGTCCTCAGAGGTGGGATGGAGGGTGCTCCTGCAGACCCCTCCTGCGCTTTGCCCCAGGGTCGGCTGCCTGGGAGGTGGGCTGCCCCTGCTCCGCCTGGGCGTGGGGCTGGGAGGGAGGGCACGGCACGTGCACAGTCTCTGAGGAAATCGGCATTGAGAGGAGCTGGGATTGTTGCAACGTTACATTTGGTGACTGAAGTCATTATGCGCAGAGAGATGTATGGGTAGCTGAAGGACAGAATTAATATAGTAAGTAATCCTCTCCCTTTAGCAATACCTTTCTGCATGAAATAATGATTTAATGTCTAACTTTTTCTAGCATACATATTTCCTCATAACAAACACTTATATGATATGCAGCTATTTATGTTTCAAGGCAAAAAGCGTGGAGTGTAATGGACTCTACTCTGACTATCTGTCCGTGAAGAAATTTCACTCTATCATGGGAAACAAGTAAAAACATTTTATTTGGAGACAATTTCTTTCTATTTAAGCCATTCTTATCTTTCTCCCTTGTTCTGTGCTGGCAGGGATATCTGCATGATTCTGCATTGCCCCTTCTGCACATGGGGCGTCTGTGCTCTCCAGAACCCCCTGCCCAGCTGGGAGCCCTCGCTGCTCCTGAGCACTTCTCACAGCTGGCAAACGGCCCCAGCCAGTGGGTGTCCCAATGCCTCCAAAGCAGCAGTGGGTGACACGTGATATCAACTCCAGGGAACAGTTACAGAAGCTTCTCTACTGAGGTGGTACACCCATTTGGATCTTACAGCTGTCAAGAAGGGTAATGAATCCTGGAGCCTTAAGCAGCGGTGGGCACTATAATCTGTGTGTGAGCACGGGACACAGTCCCAGAGCAGTCCCTGCCCCGGAGCAGTGGAGCACATCACAGCCCTGGGAAGGGGCAGCCGCTCTCCAGCCAGCCGACGCCGGCTGCACCAGCCCTGCTCTGTGCCGGCTGCTCCCCCGTCCTCCCCGTGCCTGGCTGCATTTGCCCGCTGGGCCCCGCAGCACGAGTCCAGCCTGCAGCCGTCCCCGGTGAGCCGGCCTGAGGGGCAGGGTACTGCTTTCCAAGGCTGCAGTGCCCAGCCCAGGTGGCCTTGGCTGCTCTAAGCCCCAGGAAGGAGGCTCTCGGCTCTGCTACTCCCTTTTCCTTCCACGAGAGTAATATCCAGAGCAGGGGAGGACACAGATCAGTCCTGTACGAAGACCTGCCTCCAGGGTGTTGCTCTCCGTACTCTCTAAGGCAGATCCCACAAACATCAACACCACACAGAAGAAATTAGGTTTTCCCTGGTAGTGACACAGCGCTTAAAAGCACTGATCCAGATAACATGAGAGATGTCTGTGTAATGAAGGCAAACGACACATCTGGCAATTTTCCACCCAACTGACAGAGATAAACAGTTATAAATATACCCCATTAATAGCGTAAGCATCCTTCAAAGCTTGTCTTGATAGTCTGTGGGGCCAGCGTGCAGCGAGCGGGCTGGTGCTCCGGCTGGGCGCCTGAGCGGCAGGTACAGCAGAGCCACCAGGCTTGCAGCCCCTCGTTAGCAGAGGCGAAACGAAGCATGACAGTGTCAGAGGGAGACACTTCCCAGGAGGAGACAAGAGGTTACAATGCTGTAAGCGCACCGGGCAGCACTGCCAGGGCACCTTGCGTTGCCCGGTCAGGTGCAGCCAAGCCGTGCTACCCCCAGCTGCCAGTGCTCCCGTGTCCCTCCCTAGGGACTGACATCCTTCCCCCTCCCCAGGGACCCTGTGCAGCGCCCAGCCTTGCCAAGCAGCTGGACTCAGCTGGGGCTCAGCCCCAGTTTAACAAGGGAAAGCTAATGGATGATTTTTGCCTTTATCTTTGAAAGCTACCTGCAGAAGAAGTTGCAGTTAATGAAAAGAATGAGGAATACGCAGGTCACCGAGGGTGACTGCACTTCCCTCTTGAAGGATCTCGTCTGAGAAGAATAAGCGGCTGAGAGCAAGTCCTCTGACAAATTCAGCTTTTTTCAGGGAATCTTTCCATTCATGTGACAGTTCCCTGGACATTGGTCCCTGTGAGTAATATTTCTAAGGTTTTCACTGTGTCTGTGACTTGCGGCTTTTAGTTTCACTGGCCAGAGCCCACCCGTGTTTCCCCTCTTATGGGAATCTCCTGCTCGTGGAAGTGATGCTCATGGCCTTGGCTCTGGAAGAGACAGGCTGTTCCCACCAGGAACCATTCCGTGCGTGCAGGGGTTCTGCTGTACGTGGGCATGCTCACCCACTCTACTTCTGCTGTGCCCCAGCCCCAGTGCACGTCCAGGACACCGAGGGCACAGTCAGTCCGGGCTCCCTGCGGCCCCTCGCTGGGAGCAGGGCACTGCTCAGCCCTTCTGCAGGGGAGTGGGGGGGTCTGGGGCCCTGGGCAGGGCCAGGCAAACGGGCCAGGGATAACCCCAACCAGAGATCCCACATGGCGGTGAGAGCCTGCGTATGACCACGAGACAAAGCAGCCCACCTGGCAGTACCCAGGACACTGCCATCATTTCCCTCCCCAGTGACCAAGGGAAGGGAGGGTGGTCCATGACCATGCAGCACATCCCAGTCACGCTATGGGAGGTGGTGAAAGGATTCCCACCTCCTCCTGGGCCCCGCACAGGCAGGTGCTCTGCTCTTGCCATGTCCTGGGGCAGCAGTGCCCATGTCCCCAGCATCCTGCACGGCTGGGCAGGTCTGGCACTAGATGGCACCCCGATACGTCCTTCTCTGAGGAGGAGCAGGGCACCCAGCCGCCTGTGCAGAGCAGGGAGGGAGGGGGGGGTCAGCATCTTGCCTGGGCTCAGCCCCCAACCCCGGGGCTGACCCAGAGCACAGCCCAGCCCAGGGCAGCCCATCGCACCCCGCTGCACCCTGCCTCAGCGGAGACCTTTCCAGCCAGACCCTGCACGGACAGGCCCTGTGGGTGGGCAGCTGCAGCAGCTGAGAAAGCACCAGAGGCTGTGCTGCCTCCAGCAACCCCTGCCCAGCAGGCTCCAAGCCGGGGGGGGAAACCCAGGATGGGGGGTTCAGACTTCAGCCTGTCTCCGAGCTGGAGGGCTGGATGATGTGCCTGCGTAGGAAATCCCTCTCCCTGGTCCAGCGCCGTGGTAGAGCATGGAGAAGTGCTGCGTTTCCTCAGTGTTCCCAGTTTACCTGGGAAGAGGTGTCTCATCACAGTTAATTCCTGCTAATTTAATCAAACTTCTCAGCGCTATGACCGTCTGCTCCACATCATCCCATGGCTTCGAAAGCACTTGCAGGCAATGGGCACTGCTGGAGTAATGCGACTACCAGGCCTGGAAGGTGAGCCACTCTCAGCAGATGATCTCCTTGAAGGAGGTCAAGCAATTTACCATGTTTTGCCCAAGCACCAATGATTTTGGCTGCCCTTTGTGGGCTGACCTGTTTGTCTAGCAAAGTTTTACTGTCTAGCAAAGGTTTACTGTCCAGAAGTTTGCTTTGTCTTAAAAGCCCACTGCATCTCCTGAACCAGCTGCAGCAATTTCTTAATCCTAATACACTGGCACCACAACAGCCTCCGCCTAGCATGATACCAGTCTGCAAAGGCAGTTCATTAGTGACTATGCAAAAAGGCTCTCTTTATCCAGGCTGCAATTTGGCCACTTTCCAGTTCATACAATCTGTCAGAGTTCACAGAAGAGGAGGTCCTGCTGAGAGGGGCTTTGCAGTTTCTGGAGAGCTACAGCTCCTGAGCTGGAGTGTGTACACAACAGCACTCAGCTCATCCATTTGGTTGGGAGCCATCTCTACATGGTAAGATAGAAAAACAGTTTAACTAACATTTTCTTCTAGCAAGAATTAATAATAAAATCATAAGTCTGGTGTTTTCCTTCCAGGTATGACAACTTATGTGGCAAAGTAGATTTGTTAGATTTACAATATTAGAATTACTCTCAGAAAGGAAAAAAAGAACCACAAAACCCAAGCTCGTGTTCCCAGAGACATACATTAGAAATACTCCAGTGCCCTGAGAACTGTGAGTTTTATCCCCATTCTATTAGGGAAAATGCCTTTTCATGCAACTCAGAGAGGGAATGGCATATGCCACTGGCTTGTCCATCTGTCTTGCTCTGTTTGCAGCAGCAGAGCTCTCAAACAAGAAAGTCAGACTTTGGTCTTGTCAAAAATTACAGCATCCACTTTATTATTATTTTAAACACAGAAAACAAGAGCTACACAGCAATATGAGCTGGAGTCATGTCTGTGACACACACGGGTCAGGCATTCCCGAGGGTGCAAGGTACAAACCAGTGCACAGCACTGGAGAAGAAGAGACAGACTTGGTGTGGACATAGACCCTGCAGCAGAGGAGACTCTTCCTCCTGTGATGTGGGGTGAACAAGATGGACTGACCTTCTTGGAGGGCGTTATACATAGAGACACAGACTTCCCATTAAAGCCTGTGCCTCGCAAGAACACAGGCGTTTTTAGGACGTTCCTATGTGCCCATGCACGTGTGCCGTGCTGCATAGCCAGTTTGGGAGCCACGGCCTTCCATCATCCCTCTGTGCAGAGTTGCACCATTGGCCTCGATCAGGTGGAATTCCCCTTTTCAGGTGGGAAAGGTTTTTTGCATTTTGAATATATAAGCAAAGAGCCAAGCCAAATAATATACTCAGAGCCCTGTGCTCATGCTGGCCTAGTGATCTCTGCAGGAGCATAGGGCTTCTGGAGATTTAAATGTGCGTGCTCGTGCAGAGGATATCTTAGGAGCTGCGTGCTGCCTGCTACCATTCCTCCCCTACCCAACTGTGTCTTTCTTTCCTTAGCTCCTTCAGTTCCTGGCCTGATTGCAGCTGTCAAATAATTTCTGCTAAAGCCTTTTTCTCCCTGCTTTTGAAGCAGTCTCTTCCATCCACTCTTCCCAGCTGTGCCCAGGTGATAGCAAATGCTCCTACTGTGGGGCTTTACTGTTTTGTGTTCCGGAGAGCACCCGCAGCCCCGTCAGTCATTTTGCTAGTGCTCTCAGGTGATATTTGCAGTTCCCTTTGGATCCCTTTGGCAAGCACTGGACGATCTGGGTCCAGACAGACCTGTGTGCACTGGAGGTGTCAGCCTGTGTCACAGCAGAGAAGGAGCAGGAGGAGGAGCTGCACAGCTGGAAGGCAGGAGAGGGAAGCAATGCCCCGGGATGGTGCTTGCACACTGCTGCATGTGAGGGTGCTCCCACTATTAACGAACGCACACAAAGTTACCTCCTCTCTTGCACTAAGGGCTGCTTTATTCCCCCTAAATCAGAGCAGCCCAAAAAGGCATGATTTGGGGCTGGGTTTCAGTTCAGATATGAGTGTACTTTACCCTGGCATGTACTTTAAGAGAAGCAGGTTGTGGACTCACTTTTAAAGCTTCCTGGAGAAGAACAGCTCTGTCACGCCTGTGAGTGTGCTGATGGTGCTGTGAGATACGGAGCGGATGGAGGTGGTGTTCTCAGCCCGTGGTGTCTGGCTATGCTGGGTTCTGGGCCATTTACGCTATGGGTTTCTTATGGGTTACAAATGAATTGCTGTTGGCAGGTTTCAGCATCACCAGGCACACATCTGCTGCTGGAGCCTTCCTGGTGCCACTGAAGAATACTGTGCTCTCTGTGGGCTCAGCTGCTCGGATTTAGCCCACACAGCACCTACAGCTTCTCTGGTATTCATCTTCTTGTTAAGTGTTTAATAAGTTTGTGTAACTTTTTGTTAAGCGGCGAAGAAATGTTTTCCAGGGAAGCTAATTCCAGCACATCCTCCTTGTATAGGTTTGATGTTATGGAACAGTGAGTCTGCTGAATTAGTTAGCATACAGCACTTCACTTACTCAGCTAATCTGCATATTTTGCTCTGAGGATGGGGGAAACCTCCAGGTGCTGGTAGGGTGCTCACATGGTCGTGGCTCCAGCCCCAAGGCAGGTGGGCACCCACAAAGTGGCAGAGTGCTGCTGGCTGCCCCACGCCATGGGTTTGCCAGTGGGCTGGGGTGCCTGCCTGCCCCTGTTCTCCAGCCAAACCATCGTAAGTGGGACCCGCACGGAGCAGCACCACCTCCTGCCAGAATTTGCATTCATTCCCTCCCCGACCTGTGCCCAAAGCAGGTGCTGCCCCAGCAAGTGAACCATGCCAGCCCATGCCCCCTCCGCCCCGGCCCCCGTGGGAGAGGACAAGCAGAGCTGCCCCACAGCTCCCTCCTAGGGTGCGCACACAGAAAGACACACGCACACTTCTGGGATCCGGGCATTTTTTCATCTTGGCACAAAATTCTTCCAGAGATGATTATTTGAAAGATGAGTCACCAAATACAATAGCAAAGACACATCCTTGACTTACTGGCAGAGAAGAGAGATGTGACCAGCATTAAGTCTCCATGCAATGTCTCCATCACACAGTGTCTGGCATTTATTCTAAACAGCTTTCAGTCTTGAGCAGAATTGTTTTTTCACATCAGAAATCCAGCTACTTTTCCATAAGAAATGTTCCTTAATGAAAGGAAAGACAAACTGTGTGCAAGGATGTAAAAATCATTAGAGAGCAGCTCTGTGCTCTATACAGCTGCTGTCTTTTAAAGCCTGTTTGTACGAACACGCATGCACACGTGGCGATGCACATTAGCATCTCTGCATTGAGGTTATGCTCTGAAATGGGGCATAAATTCCAGCTGCCTTCAGGGAGGAGGAGGGTTACTTATTATGTTTCTTGAATTTTCTCTCTCATTCTGCCTGTTTCTCCTCATAGGCTTTTACAGAAGTGTTTAAATGTGGACCCTGTGCCTCCTCTGCAGGGACTGTCTCCCATGGTCATGATTGCGCAGTGCTGAGGGCTTGCATGATGGGCTGGTCCAAGCGAGGGCAGCTGGAGCGATGAAACCTCCCTGGCTGGAGCAGCTGATGGGAACTGGGAAGAGGGGAGGCACAGCAGTGGGGTGGAGGGGAGGGAGTGAGGTGTGCGAGCTGCCCTGAGCGGGGCTCGGAGCTGGCTGGGGACTGACATCCCACCGTGCCCCCAAGTGCCCTGGAGGCCCCTAGAGAGAGGGGGCATTGCTGGAGCAGCCATCCTTGCCCAGGGGAGAGCCAGGCAGTCTGTCCCTCGATGCTCCCTTAAACCCCCCATGTTCCCCCTGCACCTTGTGCAGAGGCGAGGGCTGACCGAAGGGCTCTGCCCTTAGACCTGTGAGCCAGGGCAGCGAACCCCAGAGCTGAGCCCCTGCCTCTGCCAAGTGCCTGCCTGTGAGCAGCCCCTGAGGACGCAACGCGAAGCAGCCCCTGCCTGGACCCCTCTAGCTGCAGGGCCCGGCGGGCAGTGCCCGGGGCAGAAGCCCCCTGCCTCTTTGCTGGGAGCGGGCTGGGGCAAGGGTGGGCTCTCCCCGGGTGGAGGTATGGTTTCTGCGCTGCCCCTGTGCCATGAAGGGGGATGCTGTCTTGTAGCCTATTCCAATTCAACAGTGTGTTCTGACCTTGATGATGTTGGTTTAACTAGGATATGAAATGCAAATATAGCCTAAGCTCAACAATTCTGGCACCCAGCAGAGAAATTGAAGGGTGGAACGCTTCCCAGAAGGGTCAGCGAGAGCAGGAAAAATTATATAGAGCAAATAAACAGAATAAAGGGCTTCGCTATTATCCTGGTGCACAGGGCTGCAGCTCCAGGGGACTGCAGGAGATTGTGCTGCTCTGAAGCTTATCCTCAGGGACAAACTGCTGATCAGGAAACAGAGAAAGGGCTAAGGGCAAGGAGACAAGTTGTTTTTAAATAACTACAAGCCAGGAGGGAGTCACCCTCATTCTGCTCCTTGGCCGATTCTGCATCATCCATCACCCCACCCGCAGGCAGGGCAGTCGCCCCAGTGATTTCCCTGGGATCTGGGACCAGACCTTAGGAGATGGTGTGATGTGCTATCAGGCTGGAGAAGGGGAATGGTTCCCTGACCTGTAGCCAAGCAGGTCCCCTGCAGAGGAGGGCAGCCTCCATCAAACCAACCTCCCCACGCTTTGGAGGAGCTGCTGTCACCAGTCCTGTAGGAAGCTGAATATACACAGGCTACTGCTGCAAGCTTTGGACGCCACGAGACACTCGAAAACTTTGAATTTAACAGGTATAAATGCTTATTTTCAAATCAAGGTGGGATTTGCACATTGTCAGTAATTTTTAGTGAACCCATCCAGAATGCTAATCCTTGCTCAGCACCTCCTGAGCAGAGCAGCTCACTCACTGGCTGGGGGGGTCAAGAGCCCTGCTTCTTTCAGCTCCGCGGGGATGGAGGGACCTCGTGCTGCCGGCTCCAAGACGGATCAGAGACACCGGACTGTGCAAGCTGGCCTCACCCACAGGCTGGCAGGGAGCCCAGGGACGGCGCTTGTGAAGGGCGATGTCAGCCAGGGCGAGGCTGTCTCCCTTCTCCTTATGCTGTTAAGGAGCTGATACCCTTGTCTGCACTGGAAGCAACTTGTAGATCAGATTCAGCTCAGGCTCAGACAAGCTTACCACCTCAGGGGAATGCAGGGATTTCTCCAAGGGCTGCTGCATCCAAATCCCTACAGGAGGATCTGATTGCCCACTCTGCCACGCGGCACACGCGTGTGCAAAGCTGAAGGTGTTGCGAGGAGCTCTGCCAGGCCTTGGAGCAACCCGGAGCGTGCACAGTCACGATGCCGAGACGGATCCTGCACCAGGGCGACAGCAGGGGCTGGAGCGAAGGCTGTGTACTGCAAGGAGCGGCTGGCACGCCCGCCTGTGGTCAGGGCTGGAGGTTACCACAGCCTTAGCGCCCTCCATGTCCCACCAGCGCATGCCTCGGAAGGACCCGCAAGCAGCAGGTCAAGGGACACGGCCCTGCAGCATCCTCACGCCCACCCGGCCTGTCGCACTCGATGCTGTCGCTCCTTGTAGGGGAAGCACAGAGGGAGGCACGTTTGGGTTCAGACAAGACCGAGCTGATGTGAGATCCCCGTGGGGGTACGTGGGCGGGGGGCAGAGCCGGAGGCCAGGGAGGATGCTGGGCAGAGACGAAGCCGCGGGCCGGTGCTCCCAGGCGCACGTGATGCACCGGCTGGGGGGAGCCCGGCGCCGGCCGGAGGTTCAAGCCGAGAGGAGCACCCTCATTTAGGCATCTGCAGTGCCATCATGACACTATTAAAAATTTAAAACACAAATTACAACATTCACCGGGGAAGAATCGCTTTCCTACCAATTACAGTTAATAGGGTAAAATTAATGTACCAATTAATATGGCTGCTTCTAAAACTCCGTCTAATATGTTAAATACTGTTCCTGCTTCTGTAAATGCAGCAAAATAAAGTGATGATCAGGATGGGAACTAATAAAGTTTTGCTTCTCTGTACTTAAACTATTTGGCATCACTGACTTAAGGTACAGGAAAAAGGAGATTATTTAACATTTTAAGGTTTGTAAGACCCATAAATCATTTCATACATGCCATATTTGTTGAAAAGGATAGAATACATTCAATTTTACAGTATATTAAACTTCATCTAATTTGAACGTAAGAACAGACCAGCAAAATAAATGACCAATTTCTGAAGCAGAAATTACCATTTGGCTGCTGCCATTATGAAGCTGCTGGTATTTTATCATGTTCTTAACATAATATTGCTTGTCTATTGATGCATAGTTATAGTGCTAGTCCAAATTGGAAGGCGGTGAAAGAGGACAGTGCAGAGTTTTTTTTTAATAGGCATCATTTGTCAGATGTTATTTCAGAGGTCTTTGCACTGATGATAATATGCAGATTAAAGCAGAAGTAAATAGGAAAAGAAAAAAAGAGAGAGAAAGAAAGGCAGAAAGGGAATGAGAATTTCAGCACATTCTGGCTGCAGCAGACAGGCAGGTGGACTGGGCCCCAGCGGGTACAGATAACAGTAATTAATCTGGGTTGAAGGGTTTCTTCTGAAACCCCACAGTGTTTGACAAAAGGAGGCATCCTCCTCTGAATCTCAATGCTGCTGGGGACCCGCAGGGACAAAGAGCAGGAGTGCTTGGTCCCAGGGCAGGACCCAGGGATGGAGCGCGGTTCCTGCCCCGCTTTGTCCCCCCTCCCCACCCCACGCTCGCCCCTGCAGCGGCCACAAATCTGAGCACAAATAAAAATTATGTTTAGTTTGCAAAACAGGAGGAAGGTATCTCCATCCTCCAGAGTTCATTGTTCTGCTAGACTTGGTATTATAGTGGCAATACATTACAGAGAAGAAAAATCAGCTGGCTGCGTTGCATCCAGAATGACAATGGAAAGCCACAAAGCATGATGGAGGTGCAGCTGGCCGGAGGAGATGTCTGCTGGGGCACTGCCGGGGTGCCCAGGAAGGGTGCTGGCGGGGAAGGAGTCCTGCAGGGCACAGCGTCCCATGGGGCACATCCTACCACCCCACAGCAAACAGAGGCCTTCTGTGCAGGGGCGAGAGCCGTGCACCAGGACGGGGGACAGGGGACGGGGGACGGGGGCTGGCATCCTTAGTCCCTCCGGCTGCGCCTCGGCCACCTCAAGCTCTTCAGGCAGCGGCTCCTCTGCCAGGGCAGGCACTGCTCCAGGGAAGGGTGTTACCGCGGGACGGGGCACTGCCCTGGAGCACGGCAGCATTGCGGCATAGGGATCAGCGGTGCACCTCTGGCCCCAGCACTCGCCCCCGCGATGCCCCGTGGGCATGGCTGCAGAGCTGAAAATACCTTCCTACCAAAAAAATCCAAACAAAAATGGCAAGATGCTTCATTTGTACTAAGGATAATCATCCTGTCCCCCCAAAACCC